>JBBBVU010000016.1:6040771-6080625 GCA_037177055.1 Atherinosoma microstoma | reverse complement strand
GAGAGAGAGAGAGAGAGAGAGAGAGAGAGAGAGAGAGAGAGAGAGAGAGAGAGAGAGAGAGAGAGAGAGAGAGGAAGAGGTAGTTGGGGGTGGGGAAGGGCTGTCAAGCACAGGGCAGAAGCTAATGACAACTCTGGCTTCAACTTGCACAGACGTCTTTGAAGCCCAGCTCCGATCAGAGCTGTGATTGCCACCGCTGCAGGGCCACCACTCCTATATTAACCTACACTAACAGCTATTCAGTGAAAGTCACAGGCCCTTTCAAAACCTGACTTCTGCTCGAGCTGGCCATCTGCGGAATGGCCCCATGAGACGACCAAGATGTGAGTTAAGGCGCACGCATGTAAGGGACAATGTTTGCATATGGCCTTGCTATAACAGTGACAGTCAAGCTGAACATGGGGCCGGTTAGAGCTGATTAGCTGCACTTCCCTCCTCAACCCACTACAGTTATGAAGATTGATAGAAGCAGCTTAGAGCTGATTATAGGGCCCTGGAGATGCATGGGCCCATACCCAAACAGCACATTCACACAGCATTCACAATGAGCGAAGCATGCAATCTCTAGGCACAGGGCAGGCATTAAGCAAACGTTATAGCAATAAGAGGGAAATAAGAGAAATGGACAATGCCAGAAGTGCTCTTAAGAGCTTTTCAGAAATATGAATATTATGCTAATTAGATGCTTGCTTGTGGCCAAATCTGGGACATTTGAGCAAGCACGTTATGAACATTTAACAAATTTCCTAGGCAATATATTTGGAACATGACTGGGTATCTAAAACTCACTCCAGGGTTATGAGACACAGTTTGCCGAAGGTCTATTTGGCATGAAGGACACTGAAATTAATCTTGTTTTAAAATGAGCCAGTTGTGCTTTGAGATACATGCGGAAATGTGGATCATTTTGAACATTCTTTAACAACAAAAATATCTGGGACGACGCTCTTTTCTTGTTCATACAGAATACAGATTTTTCAGGCTGCTTGCATAGGGACGAACACTGTATACATATATCCTCTATTTTGAATTTACATCACAAAAAATGGTTAGAGTAACTGAATTGTCACCTTTCAATAACTTTTGCTATTAAAAAAGTTACATAAACAAAATGATCATTTTTTTAAGATTTATTACTTTTTAATCGTACCACATAGTGTTAATTCCCACTGAAGTCACTATAAAGATAAACTGTTTTTTATGTGTGCTGGCAAGTAGGCCTCGTTTGCCTAATGCATGAGAATTAAGACATGCAAACAGTTCAGCAACTGGCAATAATAATATTAATTCATGATATATGCTGCATAAGCAATGCAAACACTTTATTTTTTTACTTCTAAGTGTTTCTTTAGATTTACTTGTTGTTTATTATTATGTAACCTTTTCATCAAATGTGCAATTATATGCTCTGGACAGGGTAAAAATGTAGACCTGGTGTGGACTAATTCTGTTGACCTTTGAAACCCTCAGCACAGAGCTAATCAGTTCTCAAGCAATGGCTGAATCACTAACATAGTTTGATAGTCCACTCAGTCCTGCAGGGAGAGAGGAAGCAGAGTCAGGACTCTGCATTTTCCTTTAACAGCTACATTAAGGACCAGGTTCTTTTATTTAAACTATGGTGCCTTAAAATCTATTTTGGGTCTCTGCTGCCCCCTCCCTGTCTCTGAACATGCACCACGTTGAAGGGACCTCAAGCCTTGCAGTTTCATCTTCTACTGTAAACCTGTAAAAGGCTAAAGCAAGTTCAGTTTGTCTAATCTGTGAATCCCAGTTTCAAGTACCATGTGATAGTGGGCTTTAAAGGCTGGGCCTGGCCAAGGCTTTCCAAGTAGGCAACAGCAAACTTCCAAAAGGTAAAATTTGATAGAGAAGGACTTCTCTTTCTCTCCTAAGGCTGATGGTATCTTTTGATTTGTTAAAAATCTAATCACGTTCCTTTCCAAAGAAATGAATAGAAAAGTCCCATTTCTGTTAACAGTCCCAGTTCTGTTTCCACTTTGGAGGTTTCATTCCAATGTTCAATACCAATAAATACATCTTCTTCTCAATGAAAATGTGTATTATCTAAGAATGATGTTTAAACCATAATAGAAGCAAAGAATGGCCCGAAAAAGACATAAATCCCAGTTATTTGTATGACAATAAATCAACAACATAAATTTCTGACTGAAAGTATTGGATGCATTCATTTGCTTGTGTTCAACCTGAATCTTCAGCTTCACGTCTAGTCTGTCCTTTCCCATATGTTAATGCTGTCCTCTTCTCAATCCCCTCTGTTAGTCAGCTTCCCTCTCCTGGAGGTGTGAATGGTGCTGTTTTGCCTCTTGTGTATTTACATGGTTTATCCTCTTACCTGGTCTTTGTGTTTAGTAGGAGGTCATGTAGCTCGGGTTTAGTCTGCTCAATACTGCTCAATATCTATTTTCCCAAATCACATTCTGCATGTTCAGGGCCTGAAATTCATTTTTCAGAATGAGGGGGAATTCTACGGAGGCCCAGGAGTGTCACAGCAATACAAAAGCCACAAAACAACACAATTAGCCACAACACAATACGTCGCAACACAAATAGCCACAACACAATAAGCTGCAACACAAGTAGCCATAACACAATACGTCGCAACACAAATAGCCATAACACAATAAGCCGCTACACAATTAGCCATAACACAATAAGTCGCTACACAAATAGCCACAACACAATAAGTCACAACACAAATAGCCACCACATAATAAGCCGCAACACAATTAGTCACAACACAATTAGCCACAACACAATAAGTCGCAACACAAATAGCCGCAACACAATAGGCCGCAACACAATTAGCAACAACAGAACACAATAAGCCGCAACACTATTAGCCACAGCACAACACAATTAGCCACAACACAATTAGCCACAATTCAACACAATAAGCCGCAACACAATTAGCCACAACACAATTAGCCACAGCACAACACAATAAGCCGCAACTCAGTTAGCCACAACACAATTAGCCACAACACAACACAATAAGCCGCAACACAATTAGCCACAACACAATAAGCTGCAACACAATTAGCCACAGCACAACACAATAAACCGCAACACAATTAGCCACAACACAATTAGCCACAACACTATAAGCCGCAACACAATTAGCCACAACACAACACAATAAGCCGCAACACAAATAGCCACAGCACAACACAATAAGCCGCAACACAAATAGCCACAACACAATAAGCCGCTACACAATTAGCCACAACACAACACAATAAGCCGCAACACAATTAGCCACAACACAATTAGCCACAACACAACACAATAAGCCGCAACACAATTAGCCACAACACACCCCAATAAGCCACAGAAGTGAGCAGTTGTGGTTTATTAGACTAGTTAGGGCCTGTTTACATGGTAATGTTTCCACGCAACACGCAAAACTTTCTCCTTTGTGTATTCGGGAAAAAAAATTGCATTTACACAACAGCAGAATGAAAACTATCTCCATGCAGGGGAAAACACAAATAGGACCAGAGACCATGTAGTGTACATGGCAGACCTCTAGTGGGTGGTGAAACTTTGCAACGGCACACCCAGGTGTGCACCACATTGGACCAGAAAACAACAATGTGTTGCATGCCAACCTCCATGCTAGCTCGTCAACAACCCCATTCTCAAAATCAATGTCCCACCAGGTCTGAGTGTGCAAGTGCAAGATGACTTGAAAGATGTCATTGTCGCCAAAAGATTCCAGTTCCAGTTTACATTGACAGGACACGCCTTGCGTTGCAAGGACTTTTCCTCCCTGGAGACCGTTGTCTAATCTATGCCGTTTTATCCATCCAAAACTCTGTTACTGTGTAAGCGAGAGGCCACAACGCATATGTGTTTTACTGTCTATGTGTGCTGGTGTAAACAGGGCCTTAGTTACATTTCTTTTTTAAAAGAACCTATTATGATAATACAGCAGTATGGTTTTGCACCACTGAGGACAGCAGAAAATGTTGTACACAAAACAGTAAATGACTGTGGCTGTTCAACAAAACATTGTCTATGGTTAATAATCTCCACTGCTTTAGCTGCTTTGAGTGGCAGTCTTTCCAATAAATTGATGTTCTCTTGCCTGACCCTTGACACTGATACCAAATGTTTGTTTGTTTTTTCTTTTTAAAATAAGACCTTTGTATCAATACTGACAGTAAGCACTTGAGGGGTAAACAAATGGGATTTTAACTTTCAATTACAATAATGGCTTTTTGTGGCAGGCCTCTACGCACCTTACCCCCACACCCCACCCCCCACACCAGCCAATGCCTCTCTATCTCCCTCTTTCATATGCACACACACAAACGCGCACACATTCTGGGAAAACAATGGAGCTAATCGTCGTTGAACCCTCATCTCTTGAAAATGTGATCACGTGAGCGACATGATAACAGAAGGACGAGGCGATAAGCAGGAGAACGTATGGCCGCATAAACCCGGGAATACCCTTGTTTTTTCTGCTCTGGAACTGCAGCTTCAAATGAACCACATACAGTACAGGCAGCTGTGGCCAGTCCTGAAATATATCCCATCTACTGTTAAATTCAACAGCTTCTTTAAATCCCAATATTTGGTTCAATGAAAATAAAATAAAATGAAACACAATTATTAGGCAAACACAATTTAAATAAAATAAAACATAAGCAAAACTCAAGATTTTTAAGGCAATTGCAAGGTATATATATATATACATACACACACACTTTATGAATCTAATAGTTATTTTCTGCTGTATACATGTTCAAAAGATTGTAGAGTTAAACCTTTAAGTCAGATTTGATGATGGGATCTCAGTGCCTTCCAACATAAGAAATCACATACACATGGTTGACTATGCTGCAGAAACTCAGAACAAATGTGAATACAGCAATGCTCCACAAACAGAACAGATTAAACAGAAGTGTTTAAGGGGACACATGCAAAAAAGTGATCAATTGAGCAATGCCCACAAAATGTCAAAATGACAGATTTATATTTCATTCACTGAATATTTTTTGTGTGATCATTTTAATTATTCGGCTATTAATAATAATTAAAAAAGCTAAGTGAACCCATATCTGCAATGATATCTTTGACACGTAATAATGATTTTTTTTAATAAACAAACAAAAAAAATTATTATTGGTATTTTAGCAACTTTCATAATATAAAAAGTCAAAAAGTTTTTTTTTTTTAAAAAGTGTGACCCCAGAAACATTTCATTGCAGATGTTGTCATCTGCTCCTTCCACTCATGAGTTTTCACAGCATAATGAACTATTTGCAAATAGAATAGAATAGAAGATATTCTTTTTATCTATTTGCATGTCTTTCCTGAAGTTTCAATCCATTGATCTCTCTCCACACAACATATCTTGCCTTTAATTCAAATTTCCACCTGAAAGCAGTTCTCAAATTCAGTCAGTAACAATTTTATAACCATCACAAACATTGCTGTTTCTGAACGGCCTTGGGCTTTATGGATAATGGATACTTGAGAAAATTCTAAAATACAATAGAAGTACTTGTTGCCACACAAAAACAAAACAAAAAAAACAGGAAAAATGTGGAACAATGAACACTACATTTCCTTTATTCAGTGTAGAAAAACCTCATGAGTCAATATCAGGTTTGAAAACTTATGAAAATTGGTATTGGTTGCAATTCTTGCACACCAAGACAGGATGTTCCAGGCAAAAAGGCAATCCTTTATTTAATATTAAATTATTTAAGGTTAGATTATTAATTCAGCGGTCTAATTAGTTCAATTTAAACAGTGATTTTAATAATGCTTCTGTCATTTCCTGGAAACATCATTTCAAATGTGAGTATATTCTGTATTTTCCTTGTTTGTCTCTTTGTTCCTTTTATTTACTGCTTTAAAATTATTTTATAGACAAATTAATAAATCGTTTAATTTTTTGTTTAAAAAAACTGATCCAAATGAATATGATGTAAGTTAATCCTGTTGCATTTACTAGTAAAGAAAAGTCTGGCTGCAAGCATCATAGAAACAGAATACATTGTACAAACTGAGTTAATTATGTGGTCCATTGCATTCTAAAAATAAGCAAAGGTGTATCATTTAGCATGGCTACCACGGTCATCAGGCATTCAGTATCTTCAGAAATATAAAGTCAACTTGCTGTTGGATGTTAAGCATTTAGGAGCTTTTACTGTTCACCACCAGGACAAGAATGTCTGTTATCCCACGGGAAAAGGCCTGTAAGGAGTCTCGGTCCTATTAAAAAGTCAGCGCACAATGGTGTGGTCTGCTCTTTGTGCTCCCGTTGGGGAGACTTATATCTGTCACATTTTCTACAAATTGCTGTTTCTTCTCTCTGCACATTATTTCAGGTTTGTTGGGTACCTAAAATACTTGTTTCTATCCACCTATGCAAACTGAACTTAATTTCTTAAAAAATTTGACATAGGTTTAATTTGACTTTGGCAACAGAAACTGGCCTCCAAGATAAGCACAAACACAGAATGAAACATTATATCTAAGTACATTTCATATCAATAAATATGTTTACCCAGGTAAACGTCTGAATTATGTTGATAATTATGTCCAAATGTAAGAGATATTTTAAATCATTACAGTTAATATAGGAAATAATCTATTCATACTTGCATCAAAATAGCCTCTGTACAGTTACCTACATCATCATTGCACCACTGTATTATTGGTGTTGCACTCTGTCAATGCATTTTTGACAGTGTTTAAGTCACCCAAGACGATGGTTGTGGTCCACTTAATTGCTGTAATTACTGTTCATCATGGTGGATGTTTGCTGAACGACTTCTAAACCCTTAGCCCTTTCGGCTCCTCTCTGGAAGGGAATTAGGTGAGTATGAAGCACTTGAGTTTTTTGTCATGCTTCACAGGAACTCAGAAATGAGTGGAATAATTCTCTGCTCTTAAGCATCCTCAGAAGAGCTGAGAAGACCGGCTCAGCTAAGTCATTCTCCATGGCGTGGATAGCTCCCGGGCAATCCTGACCAGCCAGCATCAAGTTACGTGGACACACATCCACTCAGCTCACAATACGCATTCATTTAGTACCAGGTGATGCATGGCAGAGCAAGCACAATGATCCTGAGTAGATGTCATGTAAAAGGGGGACTTTTTACACTCTGCCGCACTGTGCCTGTCTCTTTATGGCAATGCTGCAATCCCTTGTACTGTCCTTGATGCACCTTGGTAATGCTGTCTGGAGGTGAATGGAGTAAAGTATGAGAGGAGATATAAATTTAAAAAAAACAGAAAAATAGAAAAAAATGTAAAAAGCCAGGAGGATGAGGATGAGGGGGGGAAAGGGAGTAAAATCTTACTTTGTGTGAAAGAAGATATTTTGTTCTCTCATCTCTGGAATTATATAAACTGCTTGTGGCCAGCGGAGGCCTCAGCTGCGGTGAAAATAGGCCCCGACTGCCTCACTCCCTAACAATCTACTCCACATCTCCAAATCTCCCATCTCTGCCCCTGAGCGGTGAGAGAAGCAAACAAAAACCTCCTGCTCTTCACTCTTTGTCTGTATTTCATTTCCTCTGAGGAAGAAGACTCTCTTAAAATATTCAGCCACTTTAAAGCGGCACGTCACACTGACCAGGCTATTTTCTTTGATGAGCTCTAGTCCTAATCCTTCAATGATACATCTTCCAAGACCATCACTCAAGTGAGACAGCCTACAGAATAGTTATTGGTTGAGAAATCTGTGGAAAAAGGAATTGCTGGGTTTCCAAGCAGCTCTCGCGCATCAGGCGTATAAATGGAGCTGTGTGACATTATGGTCAATTGGATTTCTGCGCGCAGTCCACACACACCCTTGAAATGATGCTGGGCCACAATCTCAGCCCCAAGCCCTGGCTCAGCCCACCTGCCCCACCTGCAGCGTAATTCACTCTCCAGGTAAAGGCAGGTAGTGGGCCTGACCCCCACGGCTCTGGCCGTCAGTTACTGCTGACCTCCAGCAAGGTGCCAATGAAACATGTCCATTGAGTGGTGAGCAGAACAAACTACTTCTCTTGGCTCCTGCTGACAGCTCAGCGTTTTAAACAGCGGTAAGAGATCAACACAGGTCCATAGTTGCACAGCAAGGTTGCCTTGCCTCTGGCCCAAGCAATGCACTGCAGCAAAAGTCTGCACTGAGACGACAATTGGGGTTAGTTTTGATACTTAACTGAAAAGTCCACCCAAAGACAGAGGGAGAATTTAATTTAACTTATGCTATCACTTAGACCATACAATGTTTTTGCTTCCTTTTCTTTGTAAATGCAACATAATGCAAAACATGGATTTGTAAGAAATTATCAAACTGGAACACTGGGCATCTATTGAATATATTTACTGGCATTTATGGCTTTCCATCGCTTGGTTTCTTTTTGAAAAGCAGTGGCCTTGTCACACCCAACACTTGCCTGTGGTTTACAAGGACTGTGAGTGAGCAACAAAACTGGAGTAACTGCACAGAGCTGCATGGTACTCGTTTCATCAGCAACACAGCCTCTTCTCATAACTGACAAATGGTTAAACTATAAACAACCTGGCCCTAAATAGGTGTAAAACTGTAGGTGTGCACATGACTTTTGTGATATCTATGTCAGAATAAGGCCAAATGACCAAATACTAAATAGACACGGGAAAGGGACAGACTGATAAAGGATTTTGAGGGTTTTCTGCACGAGTTTGAGAAATTGTTTACACAGACAACAGGTTATCATATTTAAACATCATCATAAGTCAGTGTGAAATTAATTCTGATTGGGGTGAAATGTAGACATAATTTGAGCCCAACTGCAGAAGTTTAATTTAAGAGAATTAAAAGGCTAAATGAACAAAGTGTGCAATTTAATTTTTGCACGGAGAAGACGTTCTCTCCTTGATTCAGTTTTTCAGCACAGCTGAGAAAGAGTAATATTTGAACAAATGAGAGCAAAGCCATAATTTTACAGGGTCATAAAAGCTTATTAAGGCATTAGTGCATTATACTCCTGATCTTCACCCCTCCTTTGGTTATTTCTCCAGTCCATGGAGAAATATTAGCCATTTTGTGAAGCGAAGAAAGTTTGACCTTTATAAAAACGGATTCGATAAAACAGCAATACATAAAAAAACGTAGCTGTTCATTTTTCTGATTTCTGTTTTCTTTGTCAGCCCTTCTTCTTTGCTCCCTTAGTTGTCATTTAAATAAATGCCCGGGACTTAAAACAAAACCAAGCAACCGTAGAAACCACACAGGCTAATAATGACCCAGCCTGAATTTGACAGCATGCCCTCCATCAGGTCAAACTGCTGCTGTGATGTAGCGTCTGACTCGGCTCGCACTAACAAAAGTGCAACGCCAACATCAACAATTCAAAGTGTGAGAAATAGGAGGTGCGGGAAGAGTGTGTTAGATTGGAGTCCACTGCATGAGTCTCATGCTCGCTGCGGGAGATTTGGCCCAAAGCCATGCTCCAGATTTGGGAGAGTTCCAGGTGTTACTCAGCAGAGTTGTCCAGCTTATCAATCATGCTTCATGACTACGGCCTCACAGAGGACAAAAAAGAAAAAAAACAAATTTACATAAACAGCAGTGTAGCATAATCAGCCCAGACAACAATGCACTTGTAAAATATAATATATCAGCTTTATTTAACAAACAATATTACTCACAAACTGCCTATCAGAAGTACAACAGCACTTATCAACTCGCTTTTCTCACAACTATACCAACATTAATTTGGTTTTTTGCATGGATCGAAGCATCAACCAGAGTTTCTTTAAATAAAGTTATAAAGAAGACTGAATCATATCTTTGCTAAAACCCTCGTGTCTCCAACTAAAGTTAAAGTGCCTCTTTTACAGCACTTCCTTTCCAAAGGAGCCTGTTTAATGAATTTAATTTCCTTGTGCATAAGAAATGTAATAAAAAATTCATTACAGATTCTAATATTACTGTCAAGTAACAGTGGCAGGAAATATATACTTGTGTTAACCCATTCATTTCTGTACTTTTAGTGTACTACTATGGAGAAAAGACAAACCAATAACTAGCCCACGCTGACCAGGCTTGTAAGCTACAGATTCATAAAGTCATAAAGTCCATGAGTTAGTGAAAAAAAAACTTCCTCAACAATCTCATGCATTGCAAGGGCTCACTACAAGAATTTAAAAAAAATCCTTGAAATTATTCATTTTTTATATGGGGGGGGGCATACTTTAAGATCTGTCCTTAGCTTTACCATGTACAATGTGAAAATGGCTTAAGATCCTTAGAACAGTTGCACAAACCTTATTTAAATGTAGCTGAGCTTTAGCTTGTGTCATTTCTATTCATGGTGGTGAGTCTTGAGACTGGTACATAATAATTACAGGAGAGCTAAAAGCTTTACAAATTTGAGGTAGCATATGTTAAAGATCTGGTAGGCTTCCAATTTATTCCCCCTTGTCGCATGCCATGTGCCAGCTCATCATGCACTAATACAACACATCATGCATGTGTATGGTACAAAACACAAACAGTCGCACACAACAATCATTTCTTGTCTGTCTATGCAGTAGCCAACCGTAGGCAGCACAGAGCTGCAGAAAACAGGCTTAGACACACAGTTCTACATGAAAACCCTTCTTTTCCATGAGCTGATCCTTCTTTGTTCTGCATAAATGCCAATTACATAATTCTCTCCGGCATGCAAATCAGATTAGATGAGGCCATGGCAGATCACCTATACCGCTCGGTCTAGTCCTGTCTACAAATCCACAAGAACAGAACATTTGTGGACTTGTCAATTTGATGCATTAGTAAGAATTTAATCACCTTTTTATTAAAGATGCAGAGGACTCATTGCCATCCTTAATGTAAAAACTCACTGTTATGTGATTAATATTTCAGATTTAATGGATGTATGAGAGGACACACTCAGATCTCGCATAATGGTATTTGGTTATAGAAAAAGCAACATGAAATTCTGATGGGAAATATCAAGGGTATTATCAAATGTTAGAGATGTCCAGGAGTATACATGACATACTGTATCAGCAGGATATTTGTATGCTGAGAGGAGACACTGACATTCAGCTTGTGGGCACTGATACACAGAATCATGCTGGGAAAGGGAACCAATGCAAATTAGCAAATCGAAGGAAAGTGACACTTTGCTGTTGGCGATAGGAAGTCATCAGTAAAATGTTGCGGCGGTGCACAGTGGAGTCAAAAAATGCACAAAGGGCTCTCGCTCTGCTTTTTTTCTTCTTCTTCTTCCGAGTGCGTGTGTGCAAGGGCACATGTGTGTACTTCCCTGTGTGTGTTTGTCTCAGCCCAGGGAACTAAAGAGCAGAACAAACCAGAAGTTGCCTACCCAATGTGAACTTTGAGGATGCAGGGACAGCTGGTGGAGGAGAGAGAAAAAGAGACGGCAAGGAAAGTAGGAAAGAAGCTGCTGTGACTGCAACACATTACTTGTGATATTTGAAAGAGCTTGTGTCAGAAATCTTCACTGCATAACGAGAAAAAAGAAAAATCCAAACATTCTACATGTATTCATTTATGCCCATGTTAATGCATACAGTATACAACCCACATAAAAGGGATGGGCATAATTAATCGATGATCGATTAATCGATCGTTAAGAATTTCATCGATGTCATTATTTTTTAATCGATAAAACTAATGCGTCTTTAAGCTGGTGCTGACGTTGTATGTGAGCGCTTATTTTCCATTGAATGAATCCCATTTAACTGCAACAAGAGTCGTTCATCTTGTAATGAAGATCTAAATGAGGAAACACACCATGTTTTTTCTACTTTCACTCCATTTTAATATAGCCAATAAATACAAACATTTTAATACAAAAATATTAATGATTAATCCATCGTTAATTCTCCCGATGATCGATTAAGACAATTTAATCGAAAGCCCATCCCTAATATACATAAATAATTTAAAATCCAGCATCATACCAAATGTGATCCCTGTATTGACATCAAACGTTAATAGGTTTTACATAATAAATAAAGTAGCATTCAATCCAGTTAGACTGCAGGCATATCTATTTGTGAGTATCCAAGCATGGAGGCTTTTAAGTGTCCAGGCCAGTCTGCAATATATATGCACGCTACACTTTACATTAACAGTTGCAATCCCAGTCCCCCGTTCCTCCAGGCTTTCTTTTCTTAACAGTATTAAGAAGCACACAAGACCAGTGACATTAACTTGTTATTCAGCTTCCATTTTTGCACATGAGAAAACTAAAAAAATATATATGGTGAAAAGAAATGACTTTCAGTGGTTCCCCATTGCATATCCAGAGGAAGAATTTGCATTCTTAATGTTGTAATCCATCGTAATCTGTGTCATTTTACTATTAAAACCACTAAATACCATTTATTGGGAAAGGATGGTCCCTTTAGACAATGCAGTTTTGCATTTGTAATACATGAGCACAATATGGTTTCCTTCCATTAGCCAAAAAAAGCTGTGTTTTTTGCAGAAGTGCAAAAGAATAAATGTGCAATCCTTCCACACATGCTAATTCTTCTCATCCAGAGAGTTCTATTCTGACAAATCCTACCACTTGTGAGCACATCAGGGATGCTTGAATAATGTCAACACATTTTATGCAGTAGCCAGTAGAAATTAAACCAAAAAATGAAAAAATGAAACATTTGCAGAGTAATATGGTTGATGCTTTAGTCCTCCTGTGGAAAGCTATCAAACAGAGCATTGTGTCCCTGCTGACTGCCCAGCCTCTGGGTCACAGGGACCGATACAGATCTATAACCTTCGGTATTGGGGCCTAATTGATGCAGGTCTAGCACCCAGGGAAGATCGACATGACAGCCATCAGCCACATGTGACAATCTGTATCGGTTTGTCTGTGTCTTCAGGCAAGGAGGAGCGACACAAAAAGTGATGTCAACAGTCATGCGCAGCTCATTTACACCCTTTGTGTCATTTCTTTGTTTAACAGTGTATGAAATTATTGTGGAGTTTTCCTGTTTGTTGAGCCTTGAGGAAGGCGGAGTTTGGAGAGAATGACAGTACAGATTGTGGAACCCAAATCCTGCATGAATAGCAAAGTCACAGCAGTGTGAATTAGAAATGTCTGCTTGGAATATCCCCACAGATCAGCAATGAAATGTGTTAAAATTGGCAAGAAACATCTGAAACACAGATGTCTAGCGGATGTTTCCCGTAACACTTCCTCCTCCTCTTACATGGTGAGCTGTCTCTCTTCTATTCATATGCTAATGCTCAATCAGGCTGCCCAATCCTGAAGCTTTTCCAGACACATTTTTTTTTTCAAGCAATCAATTTACCTTGGAGAGAGATAAAAGCTTAAGGAGTCACATAAGAGGCGAGCTGGAGCAAATGGTGATATGAACTGAAAAAAAGAAGAGGATAAAAAAAAAAAGACCAAGACGGGAAAAGAGGCAGTTGGGGAATAGCTGGATAATGTAGGTATAAACACACAAGACTGTGCCTAGGAAGCCTCGACTGAAGCTCATTCTCATCTAAGCTGAGTTTCCCTCCACTGCAGGAGGGACTTCCAACACCTTCAGCTGCAATATAAATGTTAATAGAGTTCAGGGAAAGAAAACGAGGCGTAAACAAACAAATGTAGTATTCCATGCTTTGGGGCAGCAGGAGGGCCCTGCCATTGAGCAGTATGTGTTTGTGAATGCATGTGCTACAAGGAGGACGAGAAAAGAGGGAGTGAAGATGGGGCTTCTCACATACTCGGTATGAGCTAGGTTATAGTGGACCTCCAACAGTGGAGACCACCAAACCTTATCCCCACTCCAAAAAAAACCAAAAAACTCCAGTGAGATTCTGCTGTTAGTCAGCCCAGATCCTTTTCTATGTCCTAAAAGAAAAAGACATAGACTATAGACATAGGTCTGAGGTTGCAAGCTGTTCCAAATGTAACTTCACTGCAACTGTTGTCCCCCAACTGTCTCTAAAATTAAATCAAAGGTAGGACTCATTATGAACATTATATTATAACACAGAGGAATCCTTTATCTGTTTTAGTACCAACTCTTATTATCTGTATTACTAAGTTCTCAAAGTTCAACAATCCCTGCACTGTGCAGAAAAGCAGGACAGTAAAAGAGACAAGAGATGAAGGGTGGTAAACACTCAAATCCTCATTCAAAGCACACAGGCTGCCACAACTCTCCGTCCTGACTTGTTCAAAGGGTTGGCAACCTTCAGACCAATTAGACATCACAGGGCAGTCTGCACAGCACCCAGCTTTCATATAAACGGTTCTCCATGAATTTTTAATCAGCTATAATTTAAGGATTTAAATAAAGATCAAATTCTTCCGGCTGCTCTGCGAAGAGGTGTCTGCTTGTATGTGTGCGTCTGCATTTTTATGTACTCAAACGGAAGTGAGTTCGCATGAATGTGTTCATCTGTTTCACTAGCTGTCTGCCCCTCCCCAACCTTAATGTTTCCTCTTCTGTCTCTCCCCCCAATCCCTCCTGCCAGTGTTATGAGCAGAAGCCCGGCAGGTTGTCTAACCCCCAGCAGAAAATTTCCTGACTGACTGGTTGACTGGTTGGCTGGCTGAGTGGCAGCATGTGAAGAGCAGGAGACAGATCTGCAGGGAATCACTGACAGATGTAATTAATGAGGTCATACTTGGAGTTGGCAGTCCCCTTCATTTCCAATTGCTGACGATCACAACTGAACACACCTGCAGCTCAAAACACCTAGAAAAAAAAAAAGATGTGCCCCTTTCTGCAGACAAAGCGATAGACGAAAGTGGGGCAGATATTCTGGGAGTAATTTTGTCCTTTCTGAACCTCAGATAAGACTTTGTCCCAAAACATTATCTCAACTACAGTGACAGAGTGCAACGTAGTGTGGAGTAGCGCTACATGAGCTGGTTATCTGGTTTTTTTGTTAGTAGTTTTTTTTTTTAACCATTTACCAGATTTCTAAAAGGTCAGCCATTGTGAACTATTTGTGTTATGGCAAAACAGAAACTGACAGAATTTGACCTCATAACTGCAAACTGGAGAGGCTTTTGATTTTTTAAATACTTAAATGGGTCTTTGCACTTCAGTGTTTTTTCATTAAGTATGTACTCAAGTAGCAAATTCTTATAATCTAATGCAATCTAGTCAAACAATGTCCTAAAAAAAATCTGTATTTCCAAAACATATTTTTCCCTTTGGATAAAATTGTCTTTGAAATTAGAAATCTACTTTATGTTTATCATTAATTCAGAGAAGAAGGAGTACTGGACATACCAGCAAATACCACATCAACACTGTAATGTAAAAAATAGGCCAACTACAATGTATTAGTCTCAAAGTAGCAAAGATCATCTAACTGTACATCTGACGTCTAGCTACAAACTACTCTGCCTTAACCAGACACGCATCTTCCCTGAATGCTAGAATTTGCAGAACTTGGAAAGCTAACTTAAATCGCAGGGGAGATGAAGGCAAAGCTGATTCATTTGGTGAGGAGTGCAGCTTAAATGCAGAAACGCCACAGATCTGGCAACACAAAACAAATTTTTGCTTGGTGGATAAAAAGCACAAGGTTTTACTGGACTGTAATTTACCAATCTCATACAAATTCAAGTAAAATCTTGTCTTACTGGCTACAAAGTAAAAATTTATTTTGTAATAAGTGGCTGATACAGCATAGCACTCATGAGAATGGGATGAGGGTGAGGCAACTTTGAACTTTTGATGACTGAATTCTTATGAGTTTATCTGGAGTTCAAGCAAATGTTTGTGCCCAATTTCAAGAATTTATTATGAGGTACCCAAAAATGTTTAAGATGGAAAAAAAATGGTGTTCAAAAGTAGCTGAGGTGCAACAGAACCCGTATTCAGGTGGAAACCAGAATTATAAAAAGTAAGGTAAGCTAACTTTAATGTACAGCTACCAATGCAACACAGGATTTAAACATTACTTTCTTGTGATTTTTGAACAGGTGGAATGAGCCAGTTCAATGTCACTGATATTACTAATAAAAATGGCAGCTTCTCTAAGGCTCAACCCTACAAAAACGGTACTGCTGTAGAGAGCTAGGTGAGCAGGAGTGACAGAGAGGGAACGGTTCTGAGTTTGAAAATGGTTAACAGTAACTGGATTAAACTGAGAAGAGTCCATCTGTTTGTATTACTGCAGAGCAGAGGGACATGAACCCTGAGCCTTTTCCATTAACCTGTCGATAGACTAGAATAACAACTACAGCCATGGCAACCTTATGCAAAGATAGTGACAGCCGCGGCTTCGAAAAAGCTTAGAAAATAGAAAAATAAAAAATGCAATACTTAAGTTACAAGCCTGCTTTCAAAAAACATGAATAAATAAATAACCAGACTTCTGATTAGAACTGGACTAATTTAAATGAAATGATTGAAACTATTCAATTAATTAATACATATTACTAAAATGAAAACTTATACAAGTGTCATGTGATGTCAGGTTTTATTCTCAATTATGTTTAAAGGATTGATAATGAAATACAAGTAAAATACAAAGGGGTGGATAGTATTGAATTATTGTGTACAACACGAAAAATAATTTAGTAAATGGGCAGAGAGAAGTGGCAAGATGAATACATAAGGCTTAAGATCTGTTGTCAATACGTCAACAGAAACAAAATCATTTTTGATATCATCATGTGTACTGAGTTATGTGAGTTATTTGTTTGTGTATAACAAGATCAATATTAAATTTTTTAATAACATTATCCAAAACTAATAAATTGTAACATTGGTATTTGTACCACAACAGTGATTGAAGTCTCCACTGTCACTATTACCATCTCTGTTTCATCAAATGAGTCTACATCAAACACCAAGGCACTACACACAGCACTAGCCATAAAGTTAATTATGCTAAATGTCACTGAGTATTCCTCTATTTCCTACACCATATTATACCATCTCCTGGCCTGGTTTCCAACTTCAGTGTGCAGAGTATTTATTACCTGTAAACAAGCAGGAAAACAGGCCTTGTCACATCTCACTGGAGCTCCCTCACTCATCACAAATATGTGAAAATATGTATTCAGGTCAAAGATTTCAGGCCTTCCCTTGAGACCCTGTCAGTCTTCAGTTGTCCTTAGTGCAAACATGCAAACAAACACATGTAATCAAGAGCACACGTTGCCTTGTAAATACAGTATACTCACAGGGGAAGGATAGAGTTACGTTCACATACATGTTAAAGACGTGTATAGTCACGATGGGAGCGTGTGTTTATCTACATGTGCACTTTTATCTTCCCCTTCAATTATGTGAGGCTGACCATCTAACGCAGCTTCAATGGAACACTTACCAATCCTGAAAACAAAGGAGAGCCTTGGCGGTCCTGTTGTTATCCATCACCTCTTCAGTCTTGCATAAATAACTCTTAATAAATAGCATCATCATGTCAGAGAGCTTTCAGCTTCATGGCCTTCCCTGCAGCTCCAGCCCATTTTTTCTTCACTCTGCACTTTTATCCTTACTTGGTTTGCATTTTTGCCAAGCTTAGCATGAAGGGATACAAAATATTTTGAGAGCAAGTTTCTGGTGACTCTTCAAGGATCCAGGATGCAGTTTTCTGGGATGATTTAGGAACAGTCATCTCTTTTGAGGAGATGACAAACTATAGTGAATTTAAAACCATTCTGAGAAGCCATATTTGATTTTAAGAGCAGTATAATAAGAGCAGTTAGAAATGGCTATTTTAGGATGAAAATACCCTTCATTTACAAAACACAATTTATCAGTGGATGGTTGAAATTAGATTGTTCTCTTGAACTCACATTTTACATCTTTGGCCTCTCCCTTTTAGCAGTAAGAGTAATTAAACATGATGGACAGAACCTGTGGCCGAAACACTAACGTTTCCTCTAGAACAGGTTTATACTTTATACTTTTAGTAGAAACTAAACAGTCTGATGTAATTTAGCTTATTTACACCACAGCTCCTCATTTCCCTCTACATGATTACTGTACTGCCCGCAAGCCGGAGTTTCACCCTGATGCTTGAACACGCAGGTGTGCACACTCCAACCAGTAGAGAAAGCATGTCGGACAATGTGCGCCTTCAACCACCTGAAAATCAGACAGAAATCCTAATTTTTTAAACTGTCCTACAGGGAGGTGAAGATATTGAGAAATTCATGTCCATCACGGAGACGCAACTGAACAGGTTGAATCTACCGCCATTGTTGTCATATATGTCGGAGTGTTCATCTTGTTCATAGACCAGCTTTGGTGGAGCTCAGAGATTCGCAATTTGCTGGCGCACCCGAGAGTTCGGTAAACTTAAAAGGGAGTTCTCAGACTGACCGCCAATACTACAAACATGCTGCTTGTGCTACATGCTGCTATGCATGCTAGTTTCAAAAGAAATGTTCAAAAACATTTTTATAATTGAAATAATCCAGAAGAAGTCCAGGTAAAGGTTCTGTAACCTTTTCCCTCTTAACCAGAGTTAATATGTAGTATTTATTTCTGTTCAGCAGAGATGATTTGGTTGGAATGGGACTTCATGGTTACTTGATTTCACTTCTATATTATTTTGTTATGTTGGTATCAAAAGATAAATACCGAAAAAACGTAAAGATCTATAAGGAGTATTCTTGTGATTTTGCACATTTATAGTGTTGTGAAATGAATCAACACAGAATAAAACGTGACAATCGTAAAATCCGGACTATCTCTTTGACAATAATTGTACCATGGAAATCTATAATCGAGACATCCCTAGTGGACAGCCGCCAGTCAATGACTCCTTGAACAGCAGCTGCATATTAAAACACAGACATAAAACTCGGCAAACTGAGAGTGTTCTGACCAACAACTACTTTAACCCTAAAATGTCAAACCTATCATATTTGATACATACAGTTTCTGGGACATTTTGCATTATTTTATGGTAAAAACTTTGCACAAAACCTTGTTGTACACAATCTGATACTTGTCTTCTGCCCCCTACTGGATACCAGGAAGCAGAAGACGACACTACAATAATTTTGAAATGTAGATTGTACATTTTTTTTGTAAAAAAAAAGAAAGTTGTTAGAAGGCCAAATGAAGACTTTACATTCAAGAATGGGATTTTTCTCCCCATTTTTTCTTAGGTCGGGCTTTAAAGGGTTAAGTACTTAAAACCAACCAGCTTTAAGAAAAAGGTCAAATAAAGTAAGGTGATATCCTGTTAAATGAGTCACATGTCCTGAAATGACTCTTCCTGGGTTCCTGTGTTATAATAAATATGGCATCTGTGTGTAAAGGAAAGGCTTCAGGTGTTGCATCATGTTTTAGCCCTTTTTCAGATCTAGTAGAGTACAGAACTGGAAGCAAACCGGAAGCAATACATCAAGCACTTTAGTGAAAGAACTTTAAGACCGTTTATAGTAGCTGATAAAAGTAACTAGAATCAAACAAGTTAAAGGAACTAGGAATAAGAGCATGCTTTTTTTTATCTCATATATTTCCTCCTACAGTGTTTCCTTGTTTCTGTCTTTTTTTTTTAATGATGAAACCCTCACCGGGCACAGAAACACACTTCAAGTGTTATCATTGTTTTAACAAAGCTTTGGCCTGGCATCCATGCTCTATGCTTTTTTCTCTTTCCCTTTTCACACTCCACCTCAAAGAACTGTGTCATGTTTTATCTGACCATCTCCCACAGAGCCCAGAGAGCCTATCTCTTTTATCTGACCACCACTGTCTACCTCTCTTTTTCACTGTCTTTTTCTTTCTTCCTTTTTATTTTTTCCCCAACCAAACACATACTGTCACGCCGGAGGGGTTGGGATTGTACGAAAGAAAAAATTAATAGCCATCGGATGACTTGCTGTGTCTTTTAGTGGAGATAAGTCAAAGGTTAAGGTAACTATCTAGTAAAAGATTGCCTCGTAAAATATAATGCTTAGAGAGAGAAAAAAAACATCAATCAGCACTTAGGGTAGATGAGATCCAGTGACACAGAAATGACTATGCAGAGTTCATAACAGCAGGGACGACTTCATCTTTACCTGCATAAATGTTCAGTTCCTTTCCCTCAGGCTTTCCCTTTTCTTACTCTCCCCTTATATAGAGATATATCTCACTGAGAAAGACAGTGGTTAAGCCCTCTTGATGATACCAAAGTTATTTATAGACAGAGAGGTTCCATAACAGATAACCATTTTTCAAAGTAGGAAAAAGGATGATAACAAGCCATTTGAACCCAAACTGTCCATCAACTTAGACCACAACAAATCAGAGTGACTTCATTTATAAGCCTAGCTCACAATTACCTGTAGATGTTGCTAACAGACAGTGAGACTGTATTAAGTGCTGAACTATGAGGTTTTTAAAGCACCACGAATCCCACAGGGTCTACTAGACTTAGAGGTTGTTAAAGATTCTGTCCATTGGTAGGTGATGAATGATTTCGTACCCAGAATACTTTAGCAGTGATAGCTTATAGCTCCATTAGCCTGTAACTACAGAGAAAGGGTCAGAAAAAAACAGTGAACTCTCTGGCAACATACGGAGAATGGGCTGGCTGCAGTAGCCAGGAATATTCATTAATCTAAGATGATGAGTCTTGGTAGACATAATTAGGCCTCTTGACACAGAGATCCTCAACAAAGTTGTATTTAAACCCTTAATAGCATAAAAAAGAAAAGAAAAGAAAGAGGAAATCTTCTTGACCTGTTAGCTGTGGTTAGCTTTGAAATACATACTGTAGATCAATGAAACTGTGTTACTGTTCTTACAAGCACATCTATGTATTTTCTTTATCTTCTGCACTGGGTCTGTGGGAGTTAATCATTCATAGGTAGCGGGTGGCTTTAAGATACAAATGCAACTCTTGCTGGCACCAGAGCTACCAGCATCACCCACACTTTCTAAATATAACTCTTTTTCCATGGCTCGACCATTTGTGGAGTTCACAAGGGCACTTGCCTGGGGAGATGTCTACAATAACATTGTTAGCTAGACCAAAGGAACATTACAGTCAACATGCTCTATCATAAAGATAATATTGTTATCAACACTTTATACACTTTTAGTCACCACATGATCAGAGTTAGTGGAATTTGTTATTAAGGACATATAAAAATTTCACCAATTCCTGTCTGTTAATCCTGTTGAACAACACTGACACAACCTCTACCAATCTGTTACTCTTGCAGGAAAACTAATACATAGCCTTTTTCTTTGCTCATTTAAAGGTGCACAGGGATATTAACCCACCAAGAAAAAAAATTGCAGCTACTCAGTCCTGTATATTACAAACACTCAAGTTCATAAGGGTAAATAGCAAGCAACTGCCCACTTAAATGTCCAGCAATAACAGAGCAACATTAAGGTTTCATTAGAATCCATTCCCCCCCTCTTGTATATCCGAGAAAAACAAACAGTCTGTAAGTAGCAGAGCCATCATCATCATATGTACTGCATAATGTCAGATCAGGATGGAATGTTTATTTCTCTGTTCCCAGGAGGCCTACATAGGGGCATTTATCTATAATAACATTAAAACTTCCACTGAATGATTTGCAGTGTTAAAGAGGAAAAAGTTAAAGTTTTACAACTGACACTTTTGAGGACTATCAATCACAGCATCAGTCGCCACTTTATACATGTATACGTGTATACTGTATGTTTTTTCAGACAAACAGTTGTGACAGAGCTGCAGCAGAATATCAACGTTTTTCTTCATTATGTTATGTTAATATAACAACTCCAAATAACAAGCATTTTGGTTCTGAGTAAAACAATACCAGCAGCTTAAAATGAACTTTTTTACATGTTTAGGTTTATTGAAATGGTGATGAAATAAAGGCCTCATGCTTCATTCTAGCAAAGGTTTTACTATACCTTCATTAACAAACACAGCTTCTGTCAACTGCTTATCTGTTAACACCGTCAATTCAGTTGAGTTCACTCCATGATCGTTTCTTTTTTTTCCTTTTTTAAGGGTGTGTGTCAGGCAAAGACGTGAGGTAACTGCATCACATAAGTAAGACTAAAACTAAAGTAAATAAAGTCTTTCATAGTATTCTTTGAAAAAATTGACAACAGTTCAGATTTTAGATGTATGGAAAGAGAAGCCTAATGGTTAGCCATCAAATCTAATGTAGTGAGAGTGATCCTGCAGCTTTTCCTGAAAAGTGACCGAGCTGCTCTTTCAAATATGAAACCAACATGTCCACCTGCTGAGGTTGAGGGACAGGAGTGTATATCTGAAAGAGGCTGTAGCCTTTCGAAACATTTCTACTCAGACAAGGTGTAATTGTATGGTACTGACAGAGGCAAAGCTTTCATGTTTCCATAAAATCAAAAGAAGAAAAAAATCATTAGTGCGCATTCTCTTTGGTGGGAATGACTGATTAATCTGAGAGCATCAACAAATACAGAACCTCGCTGATGACATTTACATGAAAGCTGCGCTCATAGCTCGCTTAATAACCACTACCAGCCATGCCCTGGGTAGCGCAATGAGCCATACCTGACTGCACTAACTGGGGACACATTCCTTAAAGAATAATTAACAGGGCCATTTAAAAAAAAAATCATACAGCCCAAACACTCAATTAACACAGCCCATTTTTGCACTTTCCCCTCAACTGTGTCCTAGACTGGCCCTGCTGAATTGGCACAATTAAGCTGTGTTTGTGCTGCCTGCATCATGGTGGGCCCTCCTGCTATTCCCATTGAACCTACTCTGTATGTCTGGAGCAATTAAAAAAGATTTAACAGCTTCAGGGATCACCTATGAAATTTATGCTTTCCAGGATTCTAATCGAGAACTATTTTGCTTTTTTGTGTGCTTAGACAAGACAAGCTGAATAGATCTAGTTAACAAATGGAACTGAACAAAGCAGAAGGATTGAAGCTGGAAAATGAAAAAGCATCCCATGTGCGCATACATATATATATATATATATATATATATATGACACAGAGGGAAAAAATTGCAGGCTAGTTTTGTAGTTGCCTCCACTTCACTTGATGCTAAGTAACTTAAAAGCTTTGAGTCAATATTCATGGGTATGAAAAAGACATCTAAAAGTCCTGTGCTGACTAATAAAATGTTGCCTGTCCTATATATCGCTAAACCCTGTCAGAACTGAAAGGCAGTGCATTTAGTGTATGAATCTACTACAAGTGTTGCCTTGGTGCTCTGTGACATGCACACACAATGTCCTAAAAATAATTTTTATCTTGCAGCAGTCATTATCACTGGGAACACTTCAGAAAACAGCAGCCCCTGGTTGTGTGTAAACAAACAGTGAAAAGCTAAGGAAGAGGAAAGAGATAACATATAGCAGGAATTCTATCAAGAGGCAGGGTGGGATGACTCATGAAAATAAGTGACTTTGAAATTATTTGGGGAAGGACAATAAAGAGCTTTGAAGCTCTGAGATTACAGAGCTGATGGAGCAAACTGGGGAGGCTGTGTGCCGCGACGGTAATTTAGCACATACTGTGCTGGTACTCACTCTTCTGGAAATTCACGTGGGCCACGGCTTCATCAACCCCCTGGAGGGATGCAGCCATTACATTAACACAACTCACCTAGCGGGCAGAGGGACAAGCCAGTGTCTTTGTTCCAGTGCAAGTTCATCCTCCTCTCAAGTCTATACCCTCTAATCACTGGCCATTTGTCTTTGAGAAATCATTGCATATGTCTCTCCTTGGTATGTATTACCAGATAAAATAAAGTAATTGCTATAACTTTAAAAAAAATAATACAGAGTGCAATTAAGCACACTTCAAAGGACATGTGCTTGAATCTCCAACTGCTCATTAATGGTTCACTTATGAGGATGCTCAAAGAACTCTGAAAATAACCAGGATCGCTGCATGATCTGATAATCAGTTGAGGGTTTGTTAGATGTACAGTATCTCAGCACATTAAGCTTCTAAACCTTCTGAAAGGAGGAAGACAATCTAGTTTGCAAGAAGCACTAGTTAATGGTTCTTGTTGGCCCATACCAAAGCCATCAAATAACACTGGATCAAACCTTTTGACTACCCTGCCTGACAGCCTATATAAATATCCACATACGTCTGCTTTTGTGGCTGATGTCAACTTCTTTCACAATACTCTATATCCTGAGATTATTGCAGTATCAACATGTGTAATATCAATATCTCCAAGACATTTTCACAAGAAATAGGACAAGCCCACGTGTATTGATGAGGGCTGCATTCCATTTAGAGGAAGCTCTGCTTTTGTGCATATTCCACAACTAACTAGCATGCACAGGCACAGCAGTGGAAATAACTAATTGGATATATATTGCAAGTTTTATCTTTATAGCGATATTCAACAATAATTTTACAATAATAGTACTCAAAAACACCCACTTCTATAACACTTGTTACTGTATAAGAAGAAGACTAGCTACATCTCTTGAGGAACAAAAAGATAAGAAAACTCAATGGCTTGACTACACAAACACAAATTACCCAAGAATGAGTGGATGAGTTTTGTAAACAAACTACAGAACCTTATTGGCAAAGCTTTTCTGCGTCCACAGAATTGAGGGTTACAGTGTATAACCATCATACCACACATACTGTCCTCTGGTCTCTTTCAGGCTTTTTATAGCTCTGCTGGATTGGCTATTTTTACAGCTTGTGTACAGCTAGTATAAGTGACATACCTGTGCCTTTACTAGGGAGAATGACCACTGACCATGCATAATTATTACTTTACAAAGTACTCAAGAAACCACGAGGACACATACTTCTAGTCAGAGTCAAGAAAAGGAAATGAACTATGAAAAGGTGCTCTGAAACATAAATGCAGCAGAATATTTGGAGAATCAAGTCCAGACTTTCTTCGCAGATCCCCGATCTCATGTGTACTTCAGAGGAGAGTTTCCATAAGAGTCAAATTGTCCCAACTGGAAATACTCAGCAACGGCTGCTCTGTGAAGCACACAGGAGGCAGGGCATTATGCAAAAAGTATGCTGCAGAATTCTAAGTGTTTTGCTCACAGCACATCACAAATAATGGTTGAGGCTCCACAGGCAGCCCTAAAGTTGACTGTTGGGCTGCACTGCAAAATAGTGTGGAAACAGCTACAGAGATCACATGTTCTGAGTAAGCTGTAACCTGTCATTAAAGCCTTTCAAGTCCTGTTTTTGTTCAGGATTTTCAAAGTTCACTACAGTCTAAAACCTTTATAAATGATTATGAAGGCTGATTATGTGTTTGCAGCACATAAAACCAGAATCAGTCTAATTTATGTCAATCTACAATAAAGGAAGACAAAAATGCAAAGCATTGCTGACTTTTCTTAACCCCAATCAGCAGTGAGTTATTATAACTTTACATTGGATCTGCACAATGTTTAACAGCTGAACATGACCTTGAGTTTAAGATTCATGAATCAGGTAGTTCTAACTGACTCGAGTAACAGTTGACACAATAACGTGCACACAAACTTCAAAAAGCAGCCATGTGTGAGTACATATTCATATTTAACTGAACCGTAAGCCTCAGCATGAGGACTAAACCAGCCAGGGTCAGCACTGAGTGCTCTTCAGAAGGCCAGAGAGGGAACTCTAGACCACAGGTTCAAATAACAAACTCCCACCGCAGGTGGTGATCAGCTGCAGAGCACCTCCAGGCTCTCTAGAGCATGCATGAGGACATCTGTCATGTTCTTTGTAAATGAATCAACTAATGAAATGGAATGAGACCGTATTACAAAAAAGACCAGATTGAGCTGACAGGTTGTGACCTTTTTATTTTTTGTTAAGATGATTCTAAGTGTAGGAGCTGGTGTGAAATAACAAAACCTATCCATAACGATGTGCAGGTCGCTAATGTTGACAGTGATAAAGAGTAAGGCTTGTGAAGCGAAGCAGGAGCCATAAAATCTGCTGCAAATTTGGTTACACTGAATATCATCTGACACAACTTAACATACTTAGGTTTTATCTGTTTAGACATCAGAGACAAACAGATTTTCAATAATGGGTAATCTTGATTATTTAAACTGGGTTATTGCTGACTTTTGATCATTTTGCAGTCGGGGAGTCAGGAAGAGGCTTTTGTAGCGTAATTAACTACATCACTAAATGCATTAAAATGACCTTTGGTTATTGAACTTTAAAAAGTTAATTTCAAATACCCATGAAAATGTTGGCATGTGCAAAGAAATCTTGTCAAACTGCCCATATTGATAACTGTTACTTAAAAGAAAGGGAACTCCAATGTCCTAGCATGTAGAAGGAATCTGTATTGTCCTTCCGGGGATATTCTGACCACTGTGCATGATAAAAGCAGGACACTGAAGATGATATAGTAAAAAGCTATTTACATCCACTCTCACTTATATTCAAATGTAATCTTAACATTCAGGATTGCATGCCCTGAGCGCATACTTGTGTGTTCATGCAGACTGATGTGCACATATTGTTGTGTTTGACACATTTGAATGACTTAATATGATGATTTTAAAAATTTTCATACAGCTCAATGAAACAGAAATTATAATACAGTTCAACTTAGACAAAGGAAATTTGCTGAACTGAACCTAAATGAGTTTCTATTGATCTATAGATTTTTTTCTTTTTCTAAACACCAAACACAATCTGTAACTAATACAAGAGACAAGCAAGTTAAGTAAATGTTAGTAAAGTAAGAGATAGAGGATTTGGATTCTGCTGGTACTCAAAGTTGCCAGTTTTATACCAGATTTAATTAATGGGGCTTGAATAAAAAGTTGTTAAAATGGCCTTTTAAGTAGTGTTGAGCCATTCACTTACTTCCCTATTTGTCTTCCAAATTATGGCGTTAAACAGGGTTTGGACAAACATCAATATGGTGTTATATTACAATATTTCCTCTGGCTTAATGTTATTGATGCACTTGCACCAAGTATCAATATTTGTTATCAGACTAAGAGTGGTGTAAATGGATTTTCTCACATTGAACCCTGTGCTATTTTAGCTTACAGCCCCACTACCTCATGATTCCTCTCTGTGGTGCTTATCAGATTGATGATTGGGAAGGTGAGCTATAGCTTGCAGCTAAAAGGAAAACTGCGACAATGTCAAGTGAAGGGAAAGGGGGGGGGACGAAACAAAACAACAATCATATTGTTAAACGGACAAATTTAATATCTAAAATGTATTTCTTAACTTTTATGTGTTCCAGTAAATGGCAACGCTTTGGGAGCTTCAAAGGTTTCTGTGTTAGCTTTGAAGAAAACCAAAGACGTACTTTAACTTTCTTCCAAACAAACGTTTGGAGCCAGGATTTCAAGCCATGTTGTGCCATACTGATTAAATCCTCAAGCTCAGATTTAGGATTTGCTGGCTCAGCAGGCGTGAGGGTCAGAGCCAAAAGCTGGCATTTCTTATCTTGTGGTCTTTTGCCTCACAGTTATGTTGCAGGCCAGTCACAGCTTCCAAGCCTGGTAATGCAAATTCTTTTAACCATTATCTACTGTTTATCTCTAATTCAATATTGAAATATATAAAAGGAAAAAAAGGAAATCTACTAGTCTGTCATAAAGTATGAAAGGCTTTTCATTTTCAGAGTCTATTAAATCTAATAAGGCAATAAATAAATAAATAAATGAATAAATAAATAATAAAACAGCAATTTCCTGAAGAAACAGCTGTGTATATATATTAAAAGAAAACCGATATAATCTTGACAGGCAAATTTCCTCTCCAATAAGTCAACTGCATTCAATCTGAGGCATCTCAATGCAAAAACAAGTTGCAAAATTATTAAGTATTTTAAAGGCTGAGCCGCCCGTTTCCTTGAAATAGCTGGCTCAACATTTCATTTTGACAGTGTATGCTATCTGGTGTGAGATGGCTCTCAATTTGCTGTTTCTATGTGTAGAAAAAAAATCAATAGGGAGAAACAACCAATAATTGAAGGATTGTCTTAAAACTGCGTCAAACACAGATATCAAGAAGGTTTGATGCGCACTGCAGCTGCATTTTAGTGACTCATCCCAGGAAGTTAGTGTACATCTTTACAATTTGTCCGATTACAGCAATTAAGAGCAGCATATGTGTTTTCAGCAATCACATTGTGGTGTGTGTGCTCACTGAATATATATTTTTCACAGAACCCTGGGTTGCCCTAAATGCTGTGTGCTCGTGTAACTTAAGAGTAACACTCCAAGTGAGCTAATAATTTTGCTCCTGTTTATATTCAAACAATGTGAAGAGCTGCAGCCAGACTGACTGGCTCAGTAAACAAAGACAACAGAACATTTTCTCATTACCAGGTTGCGAGAGGGAGGCCAAGGCATAGAAATTAGCAAGCAAAACTGCAAGGGAAGCAAAACCTACCAGGTCATCTGCAGTGTTTGGCACCCACTGATTTTAATTTTAATATTACCGTTCAAACAAGGAGAGAGGAGTGGATTATATGATAAACACATAGTTCACCCTCCTCACTGGCCACAAATAGCGACGTATGTGTTACTGATGGCTCAGTTACCTGGTTACCTGTGAAAAATAATTCTTTACTCTAGAAAAATAAATCTATATCCTATTGTTTGCCAATTGTTAGAGGCAGGGCGATACACAATATGAGGGGCACGGCCGAGGGAAAGAAAAGCGGCAATCCCTGGTGTCACACCTGCTTATCCTCACACACCCCCAGGGAAACCCACAAGCCTTTACCTAGATAATGTCAATACACAGTCCAAACCACAGTGACACACATACATTTTTCCCCTCTAGCTTCCTTGTTTATTTAAAAAAATGTCCTAAAGCACACAAGCTCCTGATACATTTTTAAACAGTATATGAACACCTAGTAAGAGATGCCCCCTGATCAACAAATCTAAAGAAATTTCCCCAGCATTTTCCAGTAACACAATCTATTTTCTCTTGAAACTGTTAATATCCTGCCAAGCGTCTTTGCGTTGCGGCGTTGTAGATGCAGCAATGTTATACCTGCCTGAGATTAACTGCTAAGCACTGCACGAGAAATACAGGGATAATATGCACTCATCTAAGATCATGCTCAGAGCAAGCAACGGTATTCCACTTTTCACCCCTCTCTGACTCAATATTGCCCCACAGATACAGCAGTAAATGGGCTTCTTTTGGCTCAACTTCCACCATGGAGGGAGGTTCATTTTTTAAAAGAGAATACACCAACTCTCATACAATAATTGCTTTAACTATTGAACAACACAGCCTAGAAGCCTATGGTAGGGTCTGGCTTCATTTTTCAAGCCAACTAACATGTTTAACCTTATGAATATCAAAGGAATAAATCATGCTTTTGAGAGTTTGCTTATAATACTCTTTCTCCTGTAAGAGAAGAGAGAGAGAGAGAGTGAGTGAGAGAGAGAGAGAGAGAGAGAGAGAGAGAGAGAGAGAGAGAGAGAGAGAGAGAGAGAGAGAGAGAGAGAGAGAGAGTCTAATGGTGAGTTGGAAGTAGTCCATGATGAAGCCTAGTTGTACTGCACTGCACCTGAGATGAACAATATGACCCAATTTTCCAACTCTTCTTCTGCATTTTGTCAATGTGTCATTAACAGTTTCTTTTAAACACATGTCAAAGTGCTTGAGAGGAGTCAGTTTAAAGTCACATCATATCTTCTTAGATAAGCCAAGCTGACATTTATCCCCACCACAGATCACACTATAAACTACAGCTGAGCGAAAGTGCGGCGTGCAGAGCACAGTGCTATTACAGAGGCAGACACCCACCGCATCATTTATCCTGCCCATAAATCAGCCCTCTGCTCTACTGCACTACCTGCTCCTCTTGTCCCAGCAGATCTCACTGACGTATCATTATATCTCATATACCTCCACTAAAATAACCTCTACTGAGCCTATAAGCTCGGGATGTGTTCAGAGCAGTCGGACCTTCTCTCTCTGCTTGGATGATAGTTTGCATTAGAGTGCCTATTAGGCCTGTGATCTATGCAAGGTGTTTCACTACCTCCTATTTTTCTCTGTCTTCTGGTTGGAATGAAATAAAAGTGAGGTTCTAAAACACAACATGTCTTCATAATTCTAATCTTGTGTCAGTAATACGTGTAAAATCGGTGACAGGTGAAGTCGACGCAGGGTTGAAAAACTGGTTAGAAAAGTAGTTTAAGTAAAAATCCAAGATAGGAAATGTTTTCCATTGAAGCAGTTCCAGTGCTGGTTCAGAGCCAAAACCTGACTTAGGGTCCATTCACACCAGGACAGTCAGCTAGACTCGGTACAAGTTAGGGGTGCAACAATACATCGATCCACATCGATAAACCGATCATATGGTCTTCATGGATCGATATCGTTCCAAAATGCAAACATTTATTAAACGCACTTTATTTAAAAAATCGCTACATTTTGATTTCCATTGGCATGTTGTTTTCCCCACTGGTCTGTCTTTGTTATAGGAACAGATTGTTTTTTACTTAAATTGATTAATTTAAACACCTGAACTCAGAAATAAAAATGTTATAATATTCTAGTTGTTTTTTTGTTCTTTTGATTTGAATGGAAATGACTGTGTTGAATTACCTGTGATATCGTTTCATGCCAATCGTTGAATCTTAAATCAATTTCGGATCGTGACTGAATTTGAGACATCAGCAATCATCGAATCGATATCCATTGAATTGATATAAAATCATATTGTGATCAAACTGGTGATTTAGACCCCTGGTACAAGTCTATGCTGTCTCATGATTTATATGGTCTGTGAAAGTTCCCCAATGCAACATATAGAGGGATATTTATAATCACGTTTTTCTAGAAAAACATAATCTGTTGTTATTTCTGTTAAGATGAACTGTTTCCCTCTGCTGTTGTCATCTACAGAAATCCTAAACACACTGGAGGGAGGATTAAATGTGTATTGGAAGACATGTTTTGTTGTGAAGAGCAGAAACTCATAGAGCTAACATATCAGTATGGTTTAGATGTGAAGTTCACAGGGTGAGAAGAGGTGCTGGGCAATCAGAGAGATAGTGTGTGAAGTGTGATGAAGGAGTAGAGATGGTAAGAGGCTGTCAGCACTACAGTGAATGAGTGAAAATAGAGGAGGTGAGATAAAAAAGGGCCAATTTATTTTCAAAACTGTGAACTTTGAAATAAGAATATATATTTATAGAGCTAGCAGCTCCAAATATGTGGAAATATTTAAGGTAAGTATCAGTTTTTAACATAAATTCAGAATAAAAGGAATATTTTCATTTGTGTTCAACATCCGTCCACATTTTCCCTTTTCCTCCCTTGACTGCCCATGCCTTCCCCATTATTTCTTCACTCTGCTCTGCTTCGTCTCTCTCTTCCTGTCTGCACTTTGAAGAGCAGCGGTGTGTTTGTTTGAGAGGCTCTTGCATCACACCTGTTTGTTTAAGCTGCAAATGACGCTGGAGACAAAGCGTGCCTGTCTCTGTAGACTGCCCGGATATAGCCCGTGGTTGCCAACAACACAGGACTCCCTCTACCTCTCACCCTTTTTTTCATTCTCCCTCACTTGCTCTATCATTTTCTCCCCTGCTCTCTAACAGGGGAAATACAGAATATTGTGTCTCAGTAATAATTCCTACAAGCTCAGCACAGCACTAAATACTCCCAGAGCACCTCAGATTAGTCCCGTGGACAATATGTGGTAAAAACACTCTGGCTCGTTTAACTTCGACTTATCCAACCAATAATACCAGCAACCCATCAGAGCGATAGCAAACCAATACGAAATCAAGGCAATAATTCTTTATCCGCTGTATTATCATTTATAAATAAAGTATAGACAGGAATCCAACAAAATATAGATCACTGTGCATTGCAGTAATCCACTGTGAAAAATCTTTACCTAAAGCTATTTAGAATCACCAGAACTCCAGCCTTAGCCAGCACCTTTAGAGCCACATATTTACAATATGATAAGTAACAGAGATGTGGAATTTATTTACTTCAGCATTATCAAAAGAAAATGCCGAGCCTTTCTGATTTTACACTCACAATAGGTCACGGATCAAAGCCCTGCTATCACCAGTCAACATTATCCTCCTGAAATGACCTAAGAAGAATCACACCGTAACCTCTGCTGTGCTTGTAAGATTTTTTTCCCCCACATGCATCATTCATAGACTCAATTCAGACTCCTTGAAACTGATGTACACTCACGCGTAATCTAAGTCACAGCACGTTAACATAAAAAAAGCCATGTGCGGCCCAAAAAGGGAGGTGAAAGGTTAAAGGCATGGATACATTTTAAAAGCTAATGTGTTATCATTAATCCCTGATTTGGCCTCTTGAATAGACCAAACATCTTACCTCTTGACTGTCAGAACTTAAAACAAAAAAGGTAGGTAATTCCTCAGACTGATGAGTCCTGTAGCCATATATGCATCAATATTATCATCTTTTATTACATTTATTTAATCAAATGCAGACATTACTTTGCTATCATGACATGTTTTGTTTCCAACAGACTCATATTTTTGCAGGAATGTACCAAATTACATATATTTCTTTTGTATGTTGTTTCTTTACCATGTTCTTCTCAAGTTGGTTCTTTTCCATCCCTTTTTCTTTGTTGGCTCTCTGCCTGTTTTTATGGCTTTCTGTGTGTTGCAACAAATACCCCTCAGCTTTGTGTCTACCTGACAAGAGTGGAATTGAGGTAAGATGAGTACCCCTGAGGGTCTCTATCAGTTCATTGCTCGGGTGAAAATGTATCTAAATATTTTGCTATTTGCCTCCACTGATGGACAAGCTCACACTGAAAACCTGGAGCTCTCTTTCACTAGTTTAGAGCTAGGGTGACATTCACATAGAAACAGAAATCACACGTCCTAAATAAAGCTTAAATTGAGATTTGTTTTCAGCAAGTGTTGAAATAATGTGTCTATTTTTTAAGGATGTGGCAGCTGATCCCGAACATATTTGCTCTGTTCACATTAATATTCATCTACAACATTTGCTCTCATACCAGTAGTCAGCACAAGTGTAAATAACACTTGCAGCTTAAACATTTTAAATATGCAACTGTTCCCATGCTGCATGACATTTAGTGGCTGGGCCCGTCACAACATTAAACAGCCCATTGTAAGATCTATCTCACTGCTGCAGAAGGCAGGAGTAACTAAACTTTAAAAGAGCTGAATACATTTGTATATAACTCTGTGGTTTTAACTAGTGCTGGCAACAAAAACTTCCAGTCTAATTCTCCCAATGCACACACACACACACACACACACAAACCTGCCCTCCATCTATGTTGTCACCATGTGCACATGTGCCTTCATAAATCAGTGAAGAACTACACCCGGGTGCCTTCTCACACTCCCTGCAACTCTCCTCTTCATCATTCTACTACTTACGTGCAGCTTTCCCATGACTTCCAGATGTGATTCAGTCCCAAAGGAATTGGACTCTTTTAATAAAGCTAACTTTAAGTTGAAATAAAAATGCTTCCTTTTTTCTTAGGGTTAGTTTGAATGGCACAATCTGATCTACATTTTTCAATCTACTTGACATAAAAATATGACACTCAGTCCCCCAAAGCGATGCGCCTTCAAGCAGGAAAAGGCACTCTGGAGGGTGTTTTGCGTGGTTTCTGTTCTTCCAATCTTATTATCCCTTCAGGCACATGATGGAAAGACAGGTAGACGGCTGCAACTCTGACCACCACCTGCTGTCCACAGACCAACCCCCCCTCCCAATACTGTGAGGAGAGAACTTTCTCTAGTGCTTTACTCCTCATATCACAAGAGTCCCTCTCCATCTGCGAGCCTGGGGGAGAGGATACCTGCGACCAAAGGGTCAGTAACATGGCAACCAAGTCAAAAGGCCTTCATGGCTGTTACTCAGCAGGGTGCTGGCATTTATTTCCTCCATCCGCCCCCTGTTTCATCCTTCAGGCCCCAAGCCCCGTCCAGGAGCCTAAAAGAAATCCACTATCCTTGCTTTCTCAGCTGCCTCTCTCTTCCCGAGTTGCAAAAACAATATTTCACAAACAAGAAAAAAGAGAACTTCCTGTCCTTTTGTCTGTTGTACAGGCCAAAGGTGCTGTTTATTGCACTCCACTGCATGATTCTTGCTTTTACACGCTGGCTTTTTCTGATGGGGAAAAGTCTCCAGTTTTCTCTGTATTAATTTGGCAAATGCAATGTTGCCTGTCCTCCTTACTTTCTCTGAGAGAAGTTGAAATATATATATCTGGGCATGTAGTTTAGATTTAGGTCATGGTTTTATCCTGTGTGAATTTTCATTATGCACTCTGTCTTCCACCACCAGCTGCTTGTTGCTTCTCGGTATGTAGGTAAGATTTCCTCTAAGATTTTAAATGGGTCACATTCTGGCTAAAGATGTCGAAAGTTATCTTTACACGAATGGATAATGCAGAGTATTTTCTTCAATACTGATTATCATTTTACCTAATCTACAGGAAACAGAAATGGTACATCAATCTTTTGCACCTGTAAGCTGTACATCTACATATTGTCAGAACTATATTTCTCAAATTTGCACCCAGAAAAGTTGAGTTTACACCTTGATTTGTAGTTCAATCTCGATTTACTGAATTTAGAAATATAATCATAAAACCTTCTGGATGAAATTATATGGATAGAAACTGGGGCATTTTGCTGATGATAACTGTTATCCTTCCTCTTCCTTTTAAGTGATGTCTAGGTCAAAGCGTGTCAGTTTGCAGCCTGAGTGGCTGCATTTAAAGGTTGGGTTCGCATATGTTGCCCTGACTTTCAGACATCTGGAGTGGTCATTTGTCCATCTCTGGTATTAGACAGGCATTTACCAGGAAGCTTTTCACTGCACTAAGAGTTAGCAAGTGACTTGTTAACTCAGCTAGCATTACTCTGACACACTCAACAAACTGAAAGACTGTTTTCTCTTCAGCATATGATGATCCTAATTTAGGATCAGCAAGTTTCTTGTGTATGCCTTACTCACAAGTCCTTATCTGACCTGGGTAAGAAGTACAAATTAAAAAAAATAATAACGCCATCTTCTGTGTATGTAAAATGGAGCTCCTTTCCACTTGTAGAGAACAGTTTGAAAATAGACTAAAATAGGCTGAAAGATACCCAAACAAATTTCCTGTTCCACTTGTGTAATTAACATTGGTTAAAAATTTGCACTGCCCAATGCCAAATAAAATAATCCAATTCATAACTGAGTACATTTTGTTCCCAGCATTGTGATTCTGCATGATTGTACAATAGTTCAACCCCCAGCAAAAACAATGCATGCAAATTTATTACAAGTTAATTACAGATATACTGACCACTTGCATGTTGACAATGTCTAAAGCCAAAACAACATTCCATTTATCAACTCATCAGTGCAGATTAACTTAGACTCTAGTTCATGCAAGTGTGTCACAAAGGACATTTTCTGAATAATGAAATAAATGGGCTGTTTAAATTATAATGATTTTTCTAAAGCTCATTAGGTCCATTTTAATGCTATATGAAGCTACATTTGACACAAAGATGACTGGTGTTACATAATAGTTCAAACTATCAATTACGCAGCTAAATCACCCACACTTTCCATATAACAAATCCCAATTTAACCAAAAGATTTAAAGCCAAACTATTGCAAAATGAAAGATAATAATTATAATTCACTTCACAAAACCAAAACAGTTTTTAAAATAAGACTTAATAAAGTCAATACCATCAGATGTTTACTGGATCCTTTACACTGTAAGAGTTTGAATGGACTTTAAAATAACATGCCAATAAAGATGAACAGCATAATCATGAAGTGAAGAAACAAAACACTGGGCTACATGGTTATCTATGTTTCATTAATGCAACACAAGATGACAAGAATGCAAATCAAAGAGGACAACATCTTGATGCCATTAAAGAGAAACTTGGGTTTGCTGCACTACAATCATGCATCCATTCTGAATTTGCATATGCAATGTAATCAGTGCGCGCCTAAGTGTTAACACACCTGTTGCAGTAATGCAGTGTGGTGGTGTACAGTAATCCAATGTAAATTTCATCTCACGGTGATGATTCATAGTTCTCCTGCTTTGCATTAGTCCTCCTGTAGATTCCACCACAGCACAACACAACTCAATATCCCTGCAAAAAGAGAGGTGTTGCGCTCATAATCTTGCTTAAGGAGGTGCTAACTTCACCATCTTGTGGAGTTCTCAGTGACAGAGAAAGAGAGGGACTCGCCCAGAGTGAAGGAGCTAGTGGCAAGCTCATCGATCAAAGACTGGGAAATGTCAGATGGCAAGTACAAGGCAGAGTTTTTATGCAACCCTCATGTCTGCTAAAGCTATACCTCACGGGGAGTTACCATGAGTAAGAATCTGGTCTTTGTTACAGGCAATAACTTACAAATCTGCCCGAGAACAAACTTGCTATGCACCGTCTGGCACTCGGTGTACTTAATTCTGTCAGATTTAATCTTTATTTGCAACATATCCCTTTAAAGCACAAGAGTGCACCACAAACATGCATTCATTTTATGTTATGGTGGTGGCTCGCTCTCTGGGCGACAATCACCTCATGCGACACAGAAAATAGACCCTCTTTTAATTCTACGGTTTAATGTATCAGGACATAATGAAAAAGCTATCTGGCTGTTGCCTGGTCCTGAAAATTAGTTAAATATAACCTTAAAAGAACAATAACACATATTTATGAAACTATATTTAAGCCAATTTGGAAAAGCAGTGTGTAGAAAACCTAAATAAATGCTTTCTGCTTCCACAAGAACAAAGAAGGTAAGTAGCAGTCAGATGCTGCAAATACACTTGATTAATTGATCATAAGAAAGTGTGACCACCTCTGTTTTTAGCAGTTTGCTGGTCTGGAGCATTAAGATGTGTATTAACACAATACCAAGCTGCCAGTTTTCTCAGTCAGGAGTGGCCATCCCTGCAAGTTCACGTCAAGGTCAGACTCAAGTGCCCATTCAACAGGTGTGGGTTAACATTTTACATGTTTAAGTTCTTGTCAGTACATTTAAAGGACTGAACAAGTGTGGTTTATTTAGAAGGGTTGCCAGGATAAAATCTTGTCTTTCTAGAAAGAATGCAATAGCACAGCTTAGGTTTGCAAAGGTGCATTTGAACAAGTAAAAGGCGTCTGGAACATTTGACCAAAGCGAGGACGCTGGGCTAAAATGAACACTGCAACATTTAAAGAAAATGATACATACCATGTCAACACCCGCACCCAAAATTAACTGTCAAGCATGGTGGTGGAGGGCTGATGACTTGGACTTGTTTTATACCTACGGGGCCTGGACACCTTGCATGCAATGAATGGAGCATGAACTCCTCTGGATGCCAAAGTATTCTACGGTCAAATGTACTGTGTGAGACCATCTGTCCAACGGCTAAAGCTTGGTTAAAACTGGGGCATGCAGGAGAGCAATGAACCCAAGCAGGAAATCTACAACTGAATAGGTGGGAGGAAAAATCAAGGTGTTGCAATGGCTCAGTCAAAGTCCAGGTTTCAAACCGCTTAAAATGCTGTGATGTGACCTGAAGAGAACTGTGCACGACAAATTGCTGCAAACGTCAATGAACTAATATGAAGACCTAACAGGTACCAGAGGATCTTGTCTTGAAATATAAAACCTTAAAACTGATAGAGGGTGTGCTCGTTTTTTCACATGGCTTTGTATAAAAAGCATGTCAGTACACGATGCAATGTGAAGGGATTAGTAAGCAGCCCAGGCACTGCAACTGGGAAAATTGTGCTACAAAGATTTTCTATATCATGATTTCCATGTGAGGCTCAAATGGATGAGCCACGGATGTAGATGTTTTATATCCTGCTTATTTGCTTTTCTGTAAAATACTGTACGTGGAGGACAATATCTTATAAGGGACTGACTGTGTTTGCTTAAAGGCACCTAAAATGTTCCATAATCTCACAGATAATTGCACAGGGAATCCAAATGGCAAACTAATTACACTCTACCCCTTTGAAAAATGTACTGTACAGTGTGATGGAGGGCCACTGCAGGATGCCACTTGTACTGCACAGACAGAAAATATTCCACCCTTCATATTCAATATAAATAAGAGGATGGGACAGGCTAAAGAGGAGAGGATAAAGGAAAGGTATTGCTGGCAACAGGCTGATAAGAAAGTTATAAAAGCAGTCAGAAACAGTGACAAAATACAAAAGGAAAAGAGAATGAGAGAGAAACAGACAGAGGAGCTCGTCTTCTGTCCATTACCTTTCTTTTGAAGCCTTTACAAGAGAAAGAAAAATTGTTTTTTTTACCCGAATTATCCCTACATGTACTGCACAGAACAAAGCAGAAAAACCGCATTCTAATTACAAACTTCATCAAATACACCAGCATACCTACAGAAAAGCATATTCTGCCTGGTGATTACTGATGATCTATCCCTAGCAAGCACCTTACTATTTATGGCATTCACCACATGAGCAATATTAATTCAGGGAGTTTTAAGGGAATCTAGGAGATTAACACACAATGGCGGGGCAGTGTTTTGTGTTTTACTCAGATAATTTAGCTTGCCATAAGTAGTTCAGCTGCACTGTTTAATACTTTGATCCCTCCTAAATATGGCCTGCTCTGGTATCTTAATTTCGCAAGCACGAGTAACAAGACAAACATCTACAGTATGAAATTCCAAATCTGCTGCAAAGCACTTTCATTCATGAACAAACTGTCTGGCATCGATTAGTGAACATATAGGAATTCTTGCACTGGGTTCAGTGATGTGCAGAAAATTCTCTTTCGCTCCTCTTCCCACAAAAAAAGAAAAAAGAAATCAAACATTCTGACACATATTACTAAAACGTCTGACTTGTAACTTAGGTTGTTGAGCAAACTCCATCCTCTCCCATGGTGTCTTTTAATAATGCATCTTTTTTTTTTTCTCCCTTTGACTCTTGTGCAGTACAGCTTCAGCTCCTGCCATGTCTACAAAGCTCAAAATGTTCCTTGAAGCTGTGGATGAATAAATAAATGTGTATTATAGTGTAATAGCGCTTCAGATTACAGCCTTTTTTATGTGTCCATTGCTATGCTTTACAGTTTTTATTAGCTAATGTGTTAGCCCGTGGCTAATAAGGCTTCATAAAAACGAGATGAGCCCAGCTTGTAAGGTGCAGCTGAAACCACTCCAGGATGAACACAGATAATTTCTGTCTTGCTGGGTGCTATATTGTAATCAAATTATGTAAGATCTAACAAGGAATTTCAGGAAATAAGAGGAGAATAATGGAGGCTGCACTCAATGACAGCACATTTGCAGCTGTAATTTCAATGGCAGTGATATTCTACTTGAATCTCAACAAGCCTTAATTTCATAAAGCATAACCACACTGAGCTGAACGATGTTCGCTGAGCATGCAGTCAATTTAAATGTGGCCAGTGACATTTAATTGCAGGACAGAAAAAGAAAAAACAGTTATGGCTGTGACAGGAAGACAAAAGAGAGCGGGGGGGTGGGGTGGGGGATTTCTGTGACGACTTTGCGATTGTCAGAAAGAGAAAAAAATAAAAAATGATAAACATGGATTAGATGAGCCATTTTGTCTGTGGTCCTCTGTCTTTCTCGTCCTGGTGACTTTGAGAAATATGTCTCTAAATTTAGCATCAGATTTATCAAGCTGAGGCAATCCAGGGAAAAGATGGACTTGGGAATAGAAAGTGCAAAAGAAAGAGACAAGGTTGAAAGGAATCTAAAAGACAGGTGCAGCGGACAAAAAGACTGCGGGTGGTGGGAGGGGGCATTGTCTGTGAGATCCCGTCCATCACTTGCCACTTTCAGAATGAAAATACATTTTCACTAATATCCGCCCCCAGCTCCTTCACACACATATACACATGCACACACACACACACACACACACACACACACACACACACACACACACACACACACACACACACACACA
>JBBBVU010000016.1:6013043-6035221 GCA_037177055.1 Atherinosoma microstoma | reverse complement strand
GTTTTAAAATAAACTTATTTTATCGGCTATCGGTGGGAAAAACGGCCGATACCGATTATCATAAAATTGCCCAATATTGGCTGATATTATCGGCCATGCCGATTATTGGTCGATCCCTAGTACAGACAGTGGTGGGGCTGTCCATACCAGCAGCTCCAAAGCGGCATGACGGGAAGAGCGCAACACACGAGGTAGACACAGAAAGGACGGAGAGTTGCACGCTGGACTCTCCTTCAGCCTGGAGGAGAGGGACGCACTGTGCGTACTCAAGTTAAAAATGTGACATTAGCAAAAAGGGTAAAATAGAAAGACATAATTAATGTCAGAATTAATAACCATTGAGCTACGCTGTGAATATTGTTTTTTGTTTATATACAATAAATTGTGGTGTTTGTTTGTTGTGTTGATTATTGAATTAAAGAATGAAAACTAAATGCGTTGCCTCCACTGATCATAAGAAAATATTGTAAATCAGACTGATGCACCTGCAGTCCTGCAGCACTGGGCTCTTTCCACTCTCATCCAGAGGTTTCAGCCAGTTTTCACCTGCTTTTCAAAAGTGCTAAAAATAGATGCAGAAACAGTCAACGCACTTTAAGTAAATCACATTTATTTGCATCTCCTCCACCCAGTATTTTGCACGTTCTGGCAGAAACGTGTAGTAAATCATCTGCAACATGTTCTTGCGTGCGCTATCAAGTTTGCACACATTTTAACACACGCAAACCTTTGATAGATCCGGCTCTAACAGTGGCATAACTAACAACTTGACAGGCTCATCTAGCTGAAAGAATATCCGTCTAAATCTGAGGGGAAAAGAAAAGAAAAGAAAAGAAAAGAAAAGAAAAGAAAAGAAAAGAAAAGAAAAGAAAAGAAAAGAAAAGAAGCATCAGGACAGCACATAAACACCACATATATGAACTGTCACACAATGTCAAAGTAAGAAATAGCAATCTGGCAGGCAGGATTCCAGTATCTTAGTCTGCAATGACAACTGGATCCAATCACTACAGAACACTTGAGTGAGCTGGTCAGGCAATCTTCCAATCAGACAGACACATCCAACAAAATAATAATCACTCTCAAGCTTTACTTTTACAGTCACAAATAAACTGGAGAGGTGCTGGATTGACTAAATGTTTTAAATCCCTGTGAGTTGAGTGAGTAAAAGAGCCCTAATCTAAAAAATACAAGATACTTTTCTACAGCTAACATTGAACACAATATTGAACTGGTACTATAAACAAGCGTAAGCTGGTTTGGTACGCATGATAAAGACATGTCAGTATAACTTCACACATCTGGGCACATCCCAGGCTCGTCTTGCTTTAACTGCTATCTGATTCTTTTTATGCCAGTCCCAGACAGCATGTTTGGAAGCGGAAAAACAGAGGGGAAAAAAAGGGCTCTGGACAGCAAGGGGGATGTCCCTGACCACACCAAAGGACTCATTGTCCTGATTAAACGGGCGGACTTTTTAAAATTACTTCCTGTATTCCATTCAAACACAATCTCAAAAAGGTCACTGTTAAAAAATCAGAGGGTGCATTCTTCATCAGCCTCTCTGGCTGCCAAAGCAACTCCCTGAAGTGATGACTTTTGAATTTAAGTGCTCCTCCATTTCACAGAAAATCCTTGTTTTTCACACTGGAATTGCGAGAGACTTGAGAGGAATAAAAAAAAAGAAAAAAGATGTTACCATGAAAAAAAAACAAGACCCCTAAATCAACACATCACAGCATTGCAGTAGCTAATGAAGAAGAGTACCGCAGCTGAAGAGGGCCCAAGGTCAGTGTCACTGCTAGTTTGTGATGACCAAAGCCACTTAGTTTGTGACATTGTTGGGATGAGAGACCACTACAAAACCAAATAGCTAACTGCAATCAATGTTTTTTTTATAACAGCAGTGACATACAAATTACATCCCTGTGCAAAGGATTTGGGATGATCTACTGGCAGAAAAGCAACAAGCTATGTTTTAATTAATGTGCCTGCAAAGAAGAATAACTGCGCCTCGCAATGAGGCAATTAAATCTACAGATGGAGCAGGTCGTCTTCCACAGTTTGTGCCATGACAAACCGCCATGTTTTTACCAAACACTGGTTCAACTGAGGGCCTTTTACATTTTACTAGCTCTTCCAAGCATGGAGGGAGACGGTGAATTAGGGTTTATTTAGCTGGCTTCAAAAAGTAGTTTCTCAGTTGCTGCTGAATTCTACTCAGTGTTACTTTAGAAAAGACAAGTGTGCTTAAAAGCATATATTTGGGTCTTTAGTGATTGCTAACTCAAAATGTCTTTTCAAACTAGTGAATTTGAGAAGAAATCTTTCGATGAGCTACTCAGATGTTTAGGTTACTGTTAAGTCATACTCCCAGGTCAGAGTAGAGCTTTTCTGTCCTCCTCATCTTATCTCTTAAATTGTGCTGTATTCACTGCACCTCGGAAGTGGAAAGTCACTCCTTTACTCTTGCTTTTTTTTTCTTTGCCATTGAGAGTTAATTCTCATCTACAGCTTATTCACAAAACACAAAAAATAGCAAACAATGTTCTGCTAGGGCTAATGTTTTATTTCCAACTACGAAAACTAAGTTTTGTTGTTTTTTTCACAGGATTTATGGAGCCAATAAGTGATAAGTGACAGAGGAATTCCACCATATTTTTCTGACACCTCAATTTATTTTATTAGTTCAGCGCCCTAGTGGTGTGGTCTCTTCCTAATTCTGGGTCAGTTCAATGCTTAAACTGCGATATTGTACCTAAAAGAGTGATTGGTACCAACTGTCAGCAGCCATATTGCAGACAATAGTAAAAAAGTATTTGAGAATAAAACTACCAATCTAGAATTTTTCTGCCAGTTTTAGAGTGTGATAGTGTGAGCTCGGTTTGCTGTGTGCTAATTTGAGCTCTCAGGCTAAGTAATGTAAATTCCCTCACACAGTATAGCATCCTTCAAGGGTCATTGACTCTAATTTGTGTTCATGTTTATGTTTGCATGGAAACACAAAGCTGCTCCACAGAAGAGAGGGGTAAAAATGAGTTGAGTGGTTCACTCCAGCGCTTAAACAAGCTGCTATGAACAGAGGTGAGCTGTGCTATTCTTTTTTTTATTTGTTTCCCCCATTGTTAATGTAAGTTTGCATCTATTAACCATCAAGCTATTATAATTTTTTGAAGACAGAAAGCTTCACAAAGCCTGATCTTGGAGGAGTGGTTGTTTAAGTCAGTGGACTTTTACCCAGGAGACAGAGGTCAGTGTCCTTTTTAGCACCATTAGGTTTTTAGACAAAGTATTCTTTTTAAGAGTTGTGTGTTACCATTATTTTTCAGAGTTCAATCACTATGGATGTTATTTTTGTTTCTTTAATAATGTTGATGAGAGCAGTCAAGCAAGAGTGGAATAACAGCCGTATGATGCCATTGCCCACTCTACATTAAAGTACATGCTAAACTTGTGCGTGCTTGTGTTGTTTGTTTTTATTATACTTGTACATGTGTGTTCGAACAGAGCCTTTGATAAGAGGTCTTGAGACGTATAGTGAAGGACCATACCCTCCTCTCCTCTGCCCTCCTCTCTATCCTGGCTAGCAGGCTGTCCTCATTACTGTCAGTCAGCATCAGGTTTAGCAGTGCCAGGCTCCTGCACAGCCCTCTGTCCTTTCTGCCCTGCCAGCACTAGCCTGCCTGACTGCTGCCATTGGTAAGCACTGTGAGAGCCCCTCAATCCCCTAGAAAACCTAATTACTCTCCACCCGCAACCAAGGAGACCAGAGCAGGAAAAGAGAGAGGCAAGGAAAAGAGGAATCTCACACACACATATCCTCCATTTATAAGCGCTCTGGCAATTATTCAAACAAAAGAAATGTGTGTTCATATTATATCTGCGGCGAAAAATAATTACACTAGCATTCACATTTACAAATCATTTATCTTTCCATTGAAGCATAAATATTGGCTGAGCGCATGAAAAAAAAGAACACAAGATACATTTAGAAAGTGTGAAACGGGGGGGGGACATGCATGAATCAAACTGAGCACCGCTTTGACTACCCGTTAACTGGGTCACTCAGTTGGTGATTGTGTCTGACCACCAAACAAACAGTCATTCATATATCTCTGCTCTGGCCCCATTTTCATCTGGAGCAGTTCCACTGAGGCCACTGAAAGCAAAAGAGCTGACGGGTCAGGGATTTAAACCCATCTCCAGCTTCGGCACAGCAGCCATTACCGCGGAGAGAGAAAAACTCCTCGTGTCACCCTCTATCTGAGGGAAGGTTTATTTATGTTGGCTGCACATGTGTTTGTTTCAAGGATGTGAACAGAGTGACAGAGAAGAATTCCCATCAACTTGCTTGTCACTCCTCTGACATCTTGGTCAAAGTTTTCTTTGTTCACTATCAGACTGTCTCTTGGACTCTTCACTGTCTCAGTGAAATCTCGGGGCATTTAGTGTCAATTGTAAAACCCAATTTCAGAAGTACGTTTATAAAGAAAGACAGCAAGTATTTCTTCACTTGGACATGTTGGTCACTCATCAAGATACGACCTGTGTCACATGCCTTGAAATGCAATGTCAGGTTTGGATAAAAGCCTGCACAAAACAACATTCCCTCTCTTTCTTCTGCACTGTGTGCTATCTGCACACCAGAAATGCTTTAAAAAAAATCTAATGTCTAATGGAGAAAGAATCTTCTATCTTATCAAAAACATTAGAGGGGACTCATTGTCATGAATTGAGATGCTCATCAAAGATAATGATACAACATTCTGTTGCATTACATTACAGACTTTTGTCCTTGAATATTCTTTCGGGCTCGTGCAGCTGTGCAGATCCGAGTTGGAACGGGGAAGCTGGTGCTTTTAATAAACTCACAGGGACATTCAAAGGGGCTGGCAGCTACGAAGGTTTCATTTTCCCAGCAGTGAGCTGTGTCATTTAAAATAAGGATCATTTTGAGAAGGGTAATATCATAATACAAAATCTAGATCAAATAGCTGAGCAAGGTCTAAGACTGGATTTACAAGGCCTTGTAATCTTTAAAGACTAAGAATAAAGGCAGAAAAGTGCAGAGAAAGGTAAAGACATGAGACACAGAACAATGGAGAATAATTACAGACAGCGTAAACAGAAATATTTGAATAAGACAGCATAAACAGTTGCTTAAAATTTGCATAAAAAAAAGATCCTCTGTCTTGAGTACAGTTTGTGTACATGTGGTCACGGGTACAAGAAAGATGTATGCAACTTTTCTTTTTTTTTTACTACATTTCATAAAAAACCTGAGACTTGAAAGACTGAAAATCTCTAGAACCTTAACCTGGGAGTTTTATTTTTCCCGTAAGCAAGTGCATAAGCACACTCCGTTCCTGAGAGAAATGTGTGGTATGCAGACAAGTGGAGGAGGCGGCACTGGTCATTTTGCCATTCACAGAAGAGGAGAAACAGGGAAAGAAAGAGGCAAAGGGTAAAGGAGAATGTGACAAGCGAAGATGGGGGTGAGACAAAGAGGGAGGCAATGAAAGAGAGGGAGCTCCAGCTGCACAAGACAGAACAACAGTAACATTAGGCCATGAAGTGGGAAGCCAGCGTCACAGCTGTGACACGATGAAGTAACATTTGGGACTCTGCTTTGATGATATTTCTAACTGGCTGCTCAAAATGACCTTAATCAGTGTACTCACACTCCTATCCTTCCTACAGCTGAATGTGACAAGTCTCAGGAAAGAGCTGTCTGGAACAGAGCATATTTCTGGAAGTGTTGTCACAGCTGTTTCTATGCAGTACACATTTATTTGTGAACCAACAGTCTTTTTTTTTTTTTTTTTTACATCCCAAAGTCTGCAATGTGGGGTCACTGTGACAACCCAGTGTGGATGGCGTACAAGGCAAAATCCTTTTGCAAAGTGTAAGGAAAAGGTTACGCCCATTGCTCTGTAAATCGAAGCTGCTCCCTCCTTTCATTTCCATAACAAGCCATCAGAACTCATCTCCCACTGAAGTGGCCACAGTCCCACTGGCAATTAAAATCATGCTGGGACATGCCGTGGTTGTGTGTGACTCCACTGTGGGAAACAAAAGCAGCGGCTGCAGCGGTAATGACGCCAACAGCTGAGTGGTAAATCTCGAGCAATGTCGGCAGAAGCCGTCTCTTTGATATCTCAGGACACAGAGAGTAGGCTTCGTTTACATGTTTCAGTTTGAGGCTTATTGGAAAATATCAAACAGGGAGACAACAACACACAGCATCATTACATTTCTGTCCTCTTCACCACTTTCTGTACACATTCACCCCCGAATTACTGCTATCTAAACAAGCCAGAAACTAAGTTGTTTTAATTAAATGCAAACTTTTGAATATTTAGACTTTAAGTGATAATAGAGACCAGACATATTTAACAGGATTTGATCTAAAACAATGTTGAGCATCTACATGGAAAATTGGATGAGAAACATCAATATCTGTTGATTTGGCTTTAAAGATACTGATCAATCACACCTTACATTTACCTCACACTTATTCATCCAAGCAGTGTGTTGCAATCCTAAAAAAAAATAAATAAATAAAAAAATGACTCCCTCACTGTAACTTGCCAGGCACTTATCACATCTACTAACCAATTTCCAGGTGTGAATCCTTGAAATTAGTTTACCATCACTATGGGAAACAAAATAATGTTGTGATGAACTCATTTTACACATTATCTCTATTTTCATCCATATTCCAAGATTAAGCTCCAATAAATCGCGACGATGCAGGTGATACCTACAATTAAATAGAGAAATTTTTGTTAATATGTGGGTAGATAAACCCTGAGATGCTGAAACCTTTACAGAGAAATCCTGGCATTTTAAAGCTACTTCCGACTGCCTATCTAACAAAGCCGTGGCTATCCCCAGACAGGCTAGGAGGAGACAAGGCATAAATGAATGTGCATAAAGCACTTTGCATCACATCATGATTGTTTAATCCTTTCATTCTCATCTGTCAATCATCCTCGGATGCAAGCTAATCCCTGAATATTTGTGGACCAGTCTATATTGATACCTTTGACATGACTTGTAAGCAAAGCCTGTATTTATAATACAAAATGTTCTTTTTAAGTCTTAAGATAAGCTTTGGTTGGGGGACATTATTCATTTGTAATGTGTGTGACAGTCTGCATTTCTTTAACCTGTTTTCTTTGATTGACGGGCCTGTGGTTATCTCGCCTATGTGCCCTTTGCCAATATTATGGTGCAGATGGTCACAAAAACATAAGATTACTCAAGTCATACATATACATGATTCTCAAACACAAGGTGTGATTCAGTGGCAAAATGTGCCCTGTGACTTATTTGGTCATATTTGCAGAAAAAAATATCTAGTGTTTGTCTTATGAATACAGGAACCTGCAATTCAGGCAATAATGCCCTTAGTCATTCCCTTCTCTCCAAAGTTATGCAGCTAGACAAACTGATTTTGTCATTCATGTTGGATCAGATGTAAATTAACTTTGCGGGACATGTGCATTTAAATAAAACATAATGACTCTTGCCAAACACCCTTGCATCTCTTTCGGACTCTACAGTGGGACTGTCCACGGTTTGGGGCAGTGTCAGGTATGTCTGCTACTAGTTGTTTTTCCTGTGATCCTGTCATCCCAGTGCAAACACCCACAGTTGTTTACAGTGAAATGTCCTCCTTGTTCACCTTCACCTCCTACCTGTTTTCAGCATTACTCTACGTGATGTACATACTGTATAGTTTTACTGTGCTGCAGCACTGAGCAGTGAGAGGTCATTGGCAGGGTTACGAGGGAAGTCTTGTTACTCGTGAGAAAATGAACGCTGATTGGTCTCGTCACGATTTGCTCCCTTAAGCTCGTGCCATGAGGCACCTGCCAAGCCAAGCTGCTTTAAACAAAAAGGAAACCTATTCAGCAGCTGCATAAGCAGCCAGCCAGGCAGACAGTGGAGGGGGAAAGAGGGACAAAAGAAAAGAAAAAGCACATGCAAAACAGAGAGGACTTTCTGAATGAAAACCTTCGAATGGGACTTCTTTTAAAAGTCTTAAATCAATTGAACATAAAGTACAAACCTTTGCAATGTTAATCTATCTGGCTTAATCCCATTGCTTAAAAAACCTTCATAATCCACATTCAATACAACCATTTTTCTTCTCTAACAAGCTTGCCCTATAGCCATTTTACAAATCATTGGTGCAAGGCTTCTACAGTGCTATTTGAGTCATTATTCTACTGAGTAGTAAAGAAATATGTCTAAGACCAGTACAACACCTGAAATATTGTATATTCCTCTGAACCATTGCAAAAGGGCAGTATAATGTTGTTGTTGGGTTTTTTTTTGTTTTTCTAAAAAAAAAGCAATAACCAGAACAGCAAGCTGACTCACTTGTTAACTTAAAACTGGAGGCATCATCAAACATCCAAGCTGTTATATTGCAGCTTCAACTTTTATGAGCAGAGCGCAGAACAGAGAAATTAAACCGATACACTTTTCATGTAAGAAAACGTGGAAAAACACTGATAGTTTCTCAACCATATGCCAATATCCTTAAGTCACCATGTGCTCTGGCTTTGAAAGCATGTGCTGCCAATTCCTCATTTGAAACCTGAAAAACTCTTTAACAATGCCCCTCTCTGTGATCCAGGGTAAAGGAGAAAATCTATTATCGATTTCCACCTGGTTTAGGTGGAAGAAGTCCTGATAGTGATGCTGAACAGAGCTACAGTGCACCATGCTATAGTCTGCACATTAATAGCTGGGGGATGGTGTAAGGGGGCATGTCAACAAAGCCCTTGACTATGCCACAGTACCATCTGCACATGCTGAATATTTAATTGTCAATAGAACCGCTCAAGACCAGTAATCAAGAAAAGAAAAGATATTACGCATCATGAAGAGCCCGTGTGACAGTTCCTGCATGATTAGAGTTTGGATTATTTCTTAAATCACCCATTGTTTCAGTACTAATTGTGACAATTTCAACATGCATGCGACACAATAAAGATATTTTTAAATCACTCATGTCATTCAGTCTCATTCAGCTCCAAATGCTGCAGAACAAGTCAGACTAATAATTCAGCCAGTAAATGTAATTCATCACTGTCAGTGAGAAGTCACCATTCATTTCTTGCAAATTCAGTCAGGCAGATATCAGCCTATTCACTTGAAAATAAAACTTGCCATTTAACATTAATGTGTACCATCAAAAACATCGTGTCAGCCAATGCAAGACAGGAGGGTCTTGATTCTTTTCCACAGAGTAAAACTTTCAACCATCAGCTAACATTCTCTGCATATGCATTAATCAAAACCTGTCTGTCACAAGCCGAGTCAACGAATTACCAAAGCAAGACGGCTCCACCGCTTATACACTGTTGCATTAAACAGATGGAGAAGTTTTCATTTAACACCACTGCTGACTAAAATTGGCATCCCTTACCCCAAAATTGGAACAAAAGACAACAGTTCATTTAAAAACAATGAATTCAAACACTTGAAACAACTATGATGACAGATTAAATATGGATAACATGGTAGCATAATCTCAATATTGCTGAAAACGTCCTTGTCTAAGTCTAATATTTTGTATACCCGACTAGGTATTTGTATCTCTGTATCTGCTGTGTGAACACACAAAATTAGGTACGCTAGGGATTCAAGCACATTAAATGATCATTTTATTCTTACCTTAGGCTGGGCGCGTCGGGGAAAGGCAACCTTAGGATCAATCTGAAAATGAGAAAAAGAATGGTAAAAACTGTTGTTAATGAAAATGCTGATATAGTATTGAACAGGTGTCCACAAAGGCTCCAAAATCCAATTTCAAAGCCTCTGTTATCAAAAATAGTTGCAAACATTTTAACAATTTAGTACAGCGAAGCTTTAGTTAGCGAATATTTTACAATTTTCTATATTTCTGTATGAATGTCATCTTAAACAGCATCATATTTTGAAACAGTCAGATTGCGTATAAATAAAGGTATTCAGGAAGTTAATAACGCTCCTTGGAAGTAAAGATCCTTTCAATAGCAAGATTTTACATAGTGATGTGATACAAAGGGTAGTTCTGAGGATCTGTAAAGACCTCTCTCACATTGGCTGATGTTAATGTGTATGAGCTGACCATCAGAAAAACGTTTAACACTGCGCCCCATCTGCAGCCTGCTACAGATTTGTGCAAAAATCGGTAAACTATTGAAAATTATTTTTGAGGATTGTTGGGACTAAAGTAGAATGTTTTGCTTTAAATCAGACTGAAAAATCGGAAAGCACTGCATCCTAGCTTGTAAACTTCATCCCATCAGTGAAACATGGTGGTGGTAGTATCATGGTTTGAGCCTGTTTTGATGCATCTAAGCCAGGATGGCTTGTTTTCATTGCTGAATCTGGATCTCAAGAGAAAGTGGGTCATCAAGCCAAGACTGCTCCAAGACAGTCCACCAAATAATAGAATAAATTTATTGAAATTGAAGCAAACAATACAAGTAAGGAAACTTATCGATATCAAAGGATAAAAAGCTAAAGGGTAAAAATTACTTCAAGCTAATACGACTTAACATAAAGGTTTTGTTATGCCAGGTATCCAAGAAAAATGTTCAATTACTTTTAAAATCCTGATGATGTTTTACATAATATTTATGCACAAATACAGACAATCTTGTAAACTTCACAGATATTCAAGCATCCCAGTAAATCTGCAAATGATTGTTTAAAATGTAATTCATCTGAACTACATGATTAGCTGGTGAAAAAAAAAGAAGCCTTTCAAACTTGAGTCATTCCAAGCATTTCGTTTAAGGTTGACAAAGTTATTCGATTACAATCTAAAAAACAAACAAACAACAACAGTCTGAGTGTGCATGAATGAACCAATGTAACAAAAACACAGCTGATTTTTCTTTCCAAGGAAAACTGTTCTGTTGCACTTATGTCACAATTAACAGTGTGTTTACCTCCTTTACCTCAATCTGGTTAAAATTACTGTTAACTTTTACCAAAAACTAGGCTGATACATGATTCTGTGAAGCTTGATATCCTACAGAAGAATGTTGGATCTCCAACAAAAGAAAAAATAACACAATAAACAGTAAAAGCAAACAGTACTTAAATGTTATAGTCTTTAATTCTATAAAATTAATTCATATTTTGATGTAGATCCTTGGTCACAAGTTAATTTGTAAAATGCCGTGCAGTAAAGGGCATTATCATTTGGTCTCAACTATAAAATAACTTTTTATTTAAATTCACTGTTGCCCCATTACCTAACCTGGATCCTTATGAACTGTCCAGGTATCCAGTTTTACTCAGCAACTGGTTTTATTTCAAGCTAAGACTGCCCATCAGCAGTTTTAAGTATTTCAAAAGAGCTGGTTAATAACAATTACTTAACTGCTTGCTTTTGCAAATGATCTACAACATTTATTCCACTGGGAAATGTACTTTAGGAAGCCACACATTTATTACTGCAAATTACACAGAGCATCTTTAGACAAAAATATTGGTACTACCAAAGAATCAATTAGTCATGAAGCCTCATATATATTAAAAACAAACCCAACTGTGACAAAAAAGAAGAAGAAAAGTTAGTGTGGAGGCCAGGCACATCAACAGTCTGCTGGCCATAGTCACGGCAGAGGCTCGCTTTTATTTTAGGCAGGAATCGCTGATTGAATATGACAGGAAGAAAATGAGAGTCTGAGGCCAGTGACGCCTCCAGATATTGCCAAATAACCAGGAGGATGTGTCAGATCAGCCTGTTTTTCCATCTTGTGCTTGTTATCTCATTAGCTTCATTTTCCTCATTAATTTCAGTGGTATGAAGGTATGTGGTGGTGATGGTGGGGGGCTCTCATCAACCTTGCACTTAAAGCGAGAGAGCAGTGTACTGCCTCAAACAGCAATGTCATCTTAAATTGTCCTTCACAGAATATTAATAAATTTAGGAATGAATGTCTTAAAACAAAAGTACTTAAAAATCCTTTAGCATTTTTTGGTATACATTTAGCTGCATATAACACTAAAACATTTATTATTAGGGCTTTATTCTAAGCATTTGTTAAAGTTACTGCTTCAGCACAGATGGATTTATTTAAGAAAATGACATTGTATCCTGCTGTGGAAAACAATTGAAAGAAAACTCACGAAGAAATACACCATCTGCACAGATCAATTAAGCCATTGAGACTGACTGCATTTTAATCTGTTTGAAGGGAAGCCATGATGCGCAATGTCCCTGTCATCTTTTCTGCCAGTCTCACTTATTACCGTTATCTTTCTAAATCAGGTCAAAATGAGAAATGAATTCAATAACACCTGGGCACGGTAACCCTGCTTGTAATGAATTTCATTTAAAGATTTGTTTTAGCACTTAGCCCCAGGCATAACCAATTCAAACTCAATTATTTTGTGCACCCTATTTGAGCAAAGACAACACATTATGCTCTGAATACCAACGTCCTATACCTGGTAATGTATCTTACTTTTTAAGCTCATACAAAAAAATATCAGACCTCATTTTATCACGCAGCATAAACTAATTGTTTTTCTGTCCTGCTGAGAATTTCTATTCTACATGAAGACTTCTGCATTCTACATGCGCAGAGGGATACTTGAAAACAGCAGCAATAAATACCATAGTTTTCTGACAGTTTAGGATATTATAGTGTGAAAAGGAATCAACTGTCTGCTCAGAGTTACATTAAAATTATGCTGCAGATTGTTTTAATCTCACTCAGAGCAAAACAACCAAATTATGCTACGAGGACTTGAAAAGAAATCCTTCTAAGAAATGCATGAGAACCATTTTAGGTAACAGTGTGATGAATACCTCCTTTGAGAAATTAAAAATTAAGAGGGGATAAGGTTAATTTAGAATCACCAATTAACTGTCCATGCATGTTTTTAGACTGTGGGAGGAAGTTGAAGTACAAGGAGAGAACTTAATGTTTGTAAAGTGCACACAGAAAAAAACCCAGCCGTGATTCTAACCAGAAAGCTTCTTGCTGTGAGGTGACAGTCCTAACCACCAAACCACCCTGCAGCCCAAGCAGAATATGTAGCAAGAGGAATGGCCAGGACCTGCGATATGCATCACCGTTTGCAGCAGATCATCTTACCGCTGAGATTTTAAAGTCTTAGTTTCACCTGATTCTTCCTTCCTGAATAATTTTCTTATTATGTAACACACTTACCATCAGCTTTCAGGTCAGAGAAGTGGGTCTGGGTAATGGATTTGTTTCTTTAATAACACATGTGCTTGAGTATGTTCGCAAATGTTATTTCACTGAAGTCTGTACAGTATGTTGATACGTTCTTCTGTTAGTGATTTGCCTCAAACATTTTGTCCTATTTTGTTGCTGAGGGAAGTATTTTTTCTTAATGGGCTGTCTAAATGTCCTATTGATTTCACCATTCCCTGTAAGCAGAATATAAAAAAGTTTAGAAATAATGTGAAACTTCTTGCAATGAATTCTGGGAACACACTACAAAGCTGATGTAAGAACAGAGAAGGCAACAGCAAGGAACATGTGTAATAAATGTTTCACTATTACATCTGAGAGTGGCAAAAAAAAACAACAATGAAAAAAACAAACTTGTGGACCTTTAAGATTTGAAGTTATTCTAAAAGTGAAATTATAGATGGCTTCAATCAAAATCTGATGTTCACAATGCATGTATGTGGAAATGGATTTCTCAAGAGTTTGGACCAATTCTGTGGCTTTGTAATAGTCAGCAAGGTCACTGATAACTCTGAGTACCTTCTAAGCAGCTGAAGCCCTCTCTCACACATTAGCTGGTGTTAATGTACATAAACATAAGGACAACTATGAACAACAAGAGTGGGCATGGCAGGCCACTTCTCTCCAAATATAAAAACATTAGGGCTCATTTCCCTTCTACTTAAGATCCACCAGACAACTCCCATTAAACACTTGAAAGGTATTACACATGATAATTTAAAGACACATAAATCTAGTGTAGAAAGCTGTATCACTGATTTAGCTGTAGCTCTATGGTCATCATATAACAGCAGTAAAAATATTTTATTAACCTCACTCTACTGGGGTTTCTTTATGAGGAGAAAATCAGACTCGGAGCTAAATGAACAATCTGTTCTGACCCAAATGGGCCGAAGACATGTAGGGCTGGAGGATATGGCACATTATATCATACTGTTATTGAGAGAAATGACCGTAACTGGAGGTGTGATGTGTTCAAATATAAACTGCAATCAAAATGCAATGCAGAGTGAAAAACAACATCAATGTGTTTACCTATTATTTTTTTCCCACACTGATACAAAACAAATATGCAATTTCAACCTAATGCCAGACCTATTATACAAACATGATAAATGTCGCGCTTTTTTTGTGAGAAAATATTCTATTTTGTGCATAGATTAGGGCATTATTATTACCTTAAACTGTTATCTACACCTGTCTATACGATGTATGAGGTCCTTTTTCCATTGATTCAATTACTCTAGTAATCTTATAGTAGCAGAACCTATTATGTACAATTGACTGGCAACCACTAATGTGATGTCATTTTCAAAGAGCCCTGCAATTACTGTATGTGTGCCTTTTGCAGCGTGAGTGCCTCAGATAAATCTTAACTATCTAACCAGTCTACACGGTTCAGTTCTTGTGGAGCACATGAGCACGACTACTGACATGCTAATGACGTGCTTCTGGTGAGGTACCTCATGCGGCTATAGCCTAAAACCCTTTTGCATATTTGCTCAACTTTTACATCTACACAACAAGAGTTTCTCAAATAAAGTTTGGCTACATCCACATCTATGAACTCACAGAGAGCAAAAGTGGACTTCCTCAAGACATTATACAACCTGATATGTCAATGTAATAAATGAGAAAACAGACCAAAAGGAATCCCCCCTACCCCACTATCTTTTTTTATCTTCCACTGCCTTTTACTAGAGGGTCTCCAAGGGCTGCTTTTGCATGCGACTGTGGGAGATCAGGGCAGAGAAACAGCATATATCTTAAGTTCACATCTTACAAAAGGATTTCATATATTAATGCAGCTCCTGGGTAAACTCTCTTCCTCTCTCTTAAGACATATCTACACCAGTGTGATGATGTGGTGTTTAAGCTAAAAGGAAAAGCCTTATCAAAGCTTGCAGCTTCTCCCAATAAAAGTGTTTGAACATGCCCACAGGTGTGCGCGTGTGATAGCAAGAGAAAATGACAAGAAATTACAACATAAATGTGTCATATCTCCACTGTCAATCTTTACTGATTTTTGCTGTGGAATAACACCTCAAAAAGTCAGTTTGTTATGATTCTCAAATCACTAATGAGAATACTACCAATCCCACACTCAACAAGAAAACCGTCTCCTTTAGTCATGTTCTTAAAAACACACACCGTAATGGATATGATCCAGAAAACATCCGGTGATCTGTACGTGACAAGGCACATATTCAACATGTACTAATATCGCCTTCACCCTTAATTAACTGCAGAAGACGGAGCACCTGCTATACTTAAAAGCGAAGTGAGCGAGTCACTTTAGCTCGCTGATTTGACTTTATGTCCAAATCCTATCGAGCTGCTGCTCATCCATGCGTCTTCCTCGTGATTTCCTCTTGGGCTGTTTCCTGCTTCACCGAAAACATCCAAACTGCCAGCACCGGTTGACCTGAGGTCATTCAATAAAGGCTGGAATTACCCCGCACTATAAAAATATGTTTATGTTACCAGAAAAACATAAATGTTGCCAGCTTTAACAGCTTGTAATGATTTAAGATTGGAAAACCATGTATGCATTTCAAAGTATGACTGATGCTTATGCAGTTGATATTTAACTTTTGTGATTAATCTTGCTCAGATTAATATTTCATATCTACTCTACACAAGAAATATATACCAACTAGCAATCAGTTAACTTTTTTTGCTAAGTTTTTCAGCAGTTTTCTTTGAAACGCAATGTCATGTATGATGATCAGCTCTGTTTGTGGCAGCCTGCCTTGAAACATCTTTGTTAACAGATGTTATGAGTTGGACATTTACGAACTGAATGAAACATCATGAAAAATGGTAAATATGTTCTGAATTACCAGCATGTGTGTTTTGAAGCCCCCGGGCTGTGTATCCCCTTATGTCTCATTCACATTCATCCTTGTCTGAGTGTTTTCATAACCGGACAAAAAAAAAAAGCAAAGCATGCAGTATTGAAAAAAATAAAAGAAGAAGAAAACTGTGATGATGTGCCCATCTGCTATCTCTGCTTATCCTAGTATTTTGGTGAATGCATCATTGATTCTCTGGCTCTTTTAACCTCAACTGAAGGGGAAATTATGCTCAAATGACAATCCATACTGGTGCAGAATTTGTGGAATCAAAGAGATGTCTCTTTTCAGTTTGATTTTGACAATAACACTGCTGGTCAGAATTTACAGCACCTGCTTAATTTTAAGTACATAATTCAGAATATCTGAATATCAACTCTTTTTAAAATCATCTGAATATTTCAATAAAATGTCCAAGGTCACCAAACAAAAGCAAAAAAAAAATACTTATACAAGTAGCGAAATAATCCAAACAGAATATGAATCTCTGGTACACTTATTGGCACCCTTGTGACAGAATTCTTCAGTTAGAGAGACTTTGGCAACATTTATCCTTTTTTGTAACCATTCGGACTTTTCTTGTGCCTGCCAGCTGGAAGTTTTTGCCACTCTTTCACTCCCGTGTAATCAAACTATGTCTAGGTGTAATTTTTTTGCAGACAGATTTCAGCACTCTCCAACAGTTTTTGGTGACTTTTAGGTCAGAGCTCGTTGCTAGTCTGTTTCAAAGCATCCACTTCTGTTCCTTTTTAATCTTTTGATCTGTGGTTAGAGTCTTTATCTTGCTTAAATACTTTTTTCTAGTTTTCTGAGTCTGGGCAGCTAATATCATTTAAACATATCCTGGTAATCTTTTGATTCAATCATTCCCTTGTTATAATCACAATTGTTCTTGCACCAGAAGCAGTAAAGCTGCTCCACAGCATGATATAACTACCACCATGCCTTACTGCAGGTGTCATTTCATCCCGTGTACAAACTGAAATAAACATTAGTTTATTTTATCTAAAGAAAATAACCACAATTAAACATTGTTTTTTTTTTCCCCTTTTGTTAAAAAAAGATGCCGTGTTGGCCTTTGTCCACTGAGCTCTGGTTGTTTCAGTGTACAAGGTAAAACCACTAGTCAGGTATTTTTCACAATTCAAACCAACATTCACAAACTCCTCTCTAAGACTTTTTTCTCCTCAGCACTACATCCTGGAGACATCTTTAAAATTTCATGACAGCAAAACTTCTTGATAACATTAAAAACTGTTTATACAACAGGTTTGGTTTTTGCTTTCTAGCCCCCAGGAGTTTGTTGTTTTGTAACAGCATTTCAGAAACTGTTGAACAGAAACAGTGAGCACCCCAAACCATTTTTTTTTTTATGCAGCAGAACCATCATTCACTGATTAATTCATGTCCTTTGAACAATGAAAATTAAGCATAGATGTCTCTAATTCTTCTTCTTTTGTTTGAACAACACATTAAAATTCCCCAACAAAGGAACAAATAATAGTGACAGCAGTGCATTCTCCATTTCAGTTTTTTGTTTCCTTTGGTTATTGTTCACCTAATATTACGATTACACAAAACTGGTTTACTGGCATTCATGTCTATCGATATCTAAAATTCTGTTCTATTAATTCAATAATAATCTGGAGCAGGCAGTAGTTGCTAAGATATCTTTGTGTGTGCTTGTTACAACAGATAAAGTACACTAATTTTAGGACTGCATGATATAATGAAAATATGCTAAATGCAATACTGTGGTTATATAGTATAATGACAATATGACTTATGAGGTACAAACAAATATTTCAGTACAGTGTTAACCTGAGGCACATCAATGAGGCCTGTATTCCATTTCTGTACACATGCATGCTGGTGACTCACTGAACACGCACAAAAGCAGAACGTCCTCTAAGTGGAATGCAGCCTTTACTAATACACCTGCGCTTGTCCAAATCAAAATGTCTGCTGAGAAAAAGGTCGACCATTTACTGCTGTCCAGTCTTCAAAGAAACTGCGCTTTTTAATATTGTGATACAATAACATTTTAATATACTGAGAGAAGCCCTAACGGATTTAATGTTAAATATGAGAATAATAATTCTTTTAAAAAGAAGTCACTTACACTGTACTACTACGATGATTCAACTTGTTCCCTGTCACACCACCTCCAGGCATTCACTTCTTTCAAGGTTAATAGAGACAGAGAAACTAGTAAAGATTTATTCGAGCGCTATAAAAGAGGGAGACTAGTATCAAACCAACATCTGCAAACACATCAAGAACTATTCATATTTGCAGGCCTGGCTTATTTTTTCCATTGCTGCATTGCAACTTTATAAGAGATATGACAGATCCTAATGCAACGCTATCTTGATAGTGTAAATGTTAAGGTACACAACAGCAGAGCAGATGCTGCCCAGTGAAGACAACACAAAAAGCTGACTTATATATGTGATGCTCTGATACATGATGATGGATGACAAACTGTGCATTAACAACTAAGAAATATCATTTTCTGCATCTACTTGAGTAGACCACCTCTTATTATTAATCCAACCTAAATTGCAGCCTCCTCACATTCCTTTGAACTCCAACACAACACCTGGGGAAATGTGGATGACATCCCAGTAACAGACATTAGGGGCCTTCCATTAAAACAAAACAAGCCAACAAAAAATTAAGTAAAGAACAAAACAGACAGGTATTGCATGACTCCTCCTTGTTTAGAGATTCCAGGTCATCTTCACATTACTCCGGTCAATATTGTGCACCACCTGTCCCACATCTACACAAAATCCACAGTCAAGTCAAGAGCTTAATTTAAGATTTATTTTTCAGTTTATTTAGGGTTTTTTTTTTTGGCTTTAAATAATTATAGTATTGGCAGTGATTTGCAAAGCACAAAGCTTAGTAAATTACTCTGTGTGACTAATTAAAATAATCCCATCCACAAATTTGTGATATTAAAGGTAAGCTTTAATAAATACATATGCAACAGGAAGATGCCCGAAGATCACCGTGTACCTTTGTCACTGTGTGCCTTTGAGTCATTTAATTATCATAATAAAATAGAGACAGTAACAAATTAACACCAAAACAGAGTTTGCGCCAGATGCAAAGCCATAGTAAATCTAGGCTGTAGACTGTTAAAAGTCACTGTCCAAAATAATTGCCTCATAGTCATTAAAAACTATTACTGGATCCTGGTGAGTTAAGACAGTGTTCATGTAAACACAGCGCTGCCTGATCAAGTTTCGCCAAGCCTTTCTTCCTGTTTAATATGAGATCTCTATTGGCTTTTAAAGGGGAAACAAATACTCCCAATATGTAAAAAGTCTGCCTCCAAAATTTTCATAATTTTTAATTGAGAAAACCCTGAAAGAGGGAGTTGTAATAAATACGGAGATGTTTTAAAACCAGCTTTATTAGCAAGTGACTGGCAGTTAGGTTAAGATGAAAAACCTTGCTGTGGCTTTGCATTTATAAGCAATGATGGTTTCTGTCAGGCCTTAAAATGTCACTGTTCCGTCCTCAGATACTGACAAATCTGAAATATGAGACATAACTCTGCCAAATGCGGCCTCAAGCCAACAATAAGTACGATATAATATGACTATGAGTATCTGAAAAATCTCCCTGAACCTGTATCTTTTTATAGTAAGTGTAGGGTACAGTAAGTGTTTCACTACCATAAATGATCCTTTACATTACTAATATTCCATACCACTAGAATATTAGACAAAGGCCACCAACCTTTTGATAATGACACATATGTCTGCTGGCTATTAAAAAAAAAAAGGATTTATCTTTCTTCTTAATGCAAAAATAATTCTGCAATGAGTAACTATAACATAAACACAGCACTGCTTTTGGAGTGTAGTATTAGCAGGTCATCAATGTAATCCAATCTTAACAGACTAATTAAAACAACAGGAGGAATTTAACTGTTCCCTGTTTGCCCCCGTTCACCAAGCATCTCTGGGCAAGGCAACACAGCATCACCTGCTCCATTTATCAAACATCAACTGTAGACTGGAGCTGTGCAGTCCAGCTCTCAGGTGTAAGAATATTTTTATGTGCAACCCTCCCTCAACACCCCCCCCACCCCTCACCCCCCCATCCCCCCGACCTTTGCTGTAAGTATATATGCTGTCAAACTGTCACAAAGCTGTTCATTCAAAATGTCAAATTTGAAGTTATCAAACTGCTCTAGATTCAAAGTGTGTTTGAACCGTTAACCCTTCAAGCAGCCCCCTAATGTGCCTGTATGGATTCCCCTCTGTAGATGCTTCCGAGTTTTGCAATGCTGTCAGCTTTACTTATTGGTCATTTCACCTTGCCTTCACTCTATATTCACTGCTTCGCTGCAGAAATTGAAGCCACGGTACGTCCTTATCACCTTCATTCCCATAACACAGTAATAGAGCTGATAGGGCTGAGGACATAACAAATCAAATGCATCTACGCAGGAACACTAAAACACACCTCAAGTTAGAGACTGGGAGCGACTAACCTTCCTCAGAAAAGTAACCGGGAGTATCTTAAGGAAGCCATTTCCCCCTATTTGTTATTATCTGTAATTTTGTACAGGTATGCTTGTTTTTTTTCTTTTTAAATGAAAGTAAATTACTCAATTTTATTTATCTAAATATTAAGCCCCTTTAAAGAAGTAAAGCCTCCAACAGTGAGCTGCTCCGTAGACTAGCCAGAAAGGTCATAGCTCCCTAATATAAGAAGAAAAAAAACAGCCACCAAACTACAAATCTTGCAAGTAATATTATGTCTTATGTCTAACACAATTGAGCTTGGGAACATTTCTATGGAAGACAAATCTTAAAGTTGCATTACTTGCAATATTTCTACACAGAATTGGAGATTTCAAAATCTGCATGTCACACAATACCACCTAAAGTTTGAGCTATTTATCTTTTAAAATCCTCAAAAATATCCTTTGATGAACAGTTGACTTCAGCCAAGATAACAGACACAGCATGTTCCCTGAACGTGCACCGTGCCATCACATAAGCCAAGCTGGCATATCTGGATATCAAGAAGGAGAAATCTCTGACAGATATAATGTCAGCTGAACCTTATCTAATCCATTACTAGAAACATCTCTCAAAAAGGACAAGCCTCTTTAAATATTCATCCACTGACAAATTTCTAAACACAAGAGTTCTTGACTAATTTTTTTTAGACGGGGAATTACAATATTCAAATAGTGCAAATAATCTTTTATTATAGTCGGTAGTTATTTGGAACAACACATGGGCTGTTTAAAAAAAATCAATGTAGTTTCCTTACAAATAAGTAACTGCTTTTTGTCATGATAGCAATATTTTTTTTTGGGGGGGAGTGCAATGTTTCAAACCTATTTTTCACACTTGCCTTATCAGCACATCAGAGGTGATACAGTATAATATCTGCTGGGTCAAAAAGTAGAAAGGCAGCAGTCCTGAGACTGCACGCCCTTCTGTGTCCACATGAGATATGTGCACACTGCACATGTGGCTGCAGCAAAGAAGGGGGCGTGTCAGCCCCACTCAACCAGTGAAGTAAAAGTGAGCACATATAATATTCACACTGGAGTTGTGTTTTATTGCTTGGCTTGTGTTAAGGGGGCCATCACACATTTAGCCCATGTACCTGGCTTTGATCGACACAGCCTGTTAACCTAATAGGTGCATGCCCACGAGGCCTCGGGCAACGTTAAGTCACAGAGCAAAGACACAACATGGAGCAAACACTTACATAAGTGTAGATAAAAAATGAACTTACCGTCTTTGAGTCTAATTCGTGGTGCTGTTGAGCTAAGACTTTATCTACACTGGCAGCATCTGTAAACGTAACAAATCCAAATCCTCTGCAAAACAAACACAAAGATGAAAACAACAACAATGTTAAAATACTGAAACAAAAATGACAAATTATCACTCTTACAAATGAAGATGGGGGGCGCGGGGGGGGGGGGGGGGGGGCTCCCAACTTTCAACACCCGTGTGGAGTCAAAACAGGCCTAACCTTCCCCTGACCTTCTTCCTGTTCCCTTCTTTCTTTTTAAATATCTCCTAATCCAGGT
>JBBBVU010000016.1:6002749-6012943 GCA_037177055.1 Atherinosoma microstoma | reverse complement strand
CCCCCCCCCCCCCCCCCCCCCCCCCCCCCCCCCCCCCCCCCCCCCCCCCCCCCCCCCCCCCCCCCCCCACCACAACTTTCAGCAATAGTGTGGAGTAAAAGCAGGCATAATATTCCTATGACCTTATTACTGTTACATTATTTCTTTGTAAATATATCATAATCCAGATTATGGACGTCCTGAAGCAGATTTGAAACCGACACAGAGGACAGTGCTGATCATTACTTGGTATGTTACAGTGCGAGACGACGCTACACCAACATTGTGGTGCAGTCACAAAGTCAATGTCAAATTGCATTCGGCCGCAGCTTTACAGCAGCGAGCATTTAAGCTTATCTGGCTTGCTGTGAAACCACACGCAGGCGCGCGCACCCAGGGACACACACGAACACATGGGCGCGCGAACACACAAACACACATACACACGCTGGATTAACACTAAACACGGTCAAAGTGAGCGATATCGTCATGTGCACTGGAAAGGAAAAGTAGAAAAGCCCTGTATTTACCTTGAGCGTTTTGTCGTGGGGTCTCTCATCACCATACATTCTCTTATTTCTCCGAATTTACTAAAATAGTCTCTAAGGCTGTCTGTGAACAGAGGAAAATATGTCGGGTCATTTGACAGAAACATATGGGCATGCTGTTGTCACTGCATTTCAAAAACACCCCGCGATGCGCATAGGGGTCGAATAGAGGACTTCAGATGGACGGAGATCAAAAATAACATCGTGCGCACACACTAGTCAGATATCCCATACAGTACACTACTGCACAGTGCACATTCGCACATACACCGCCAGCAGCTAACGAGCACTCAGTCACAGCGACAAAACAACAAGAAATATTGGACACGGTGTAAAAGAGAATAACAGTCTCACCTGGTGAGGTTTGCCAGCTGAGGCCACCGATAAACATTTTACTGTAAGGGGAAAACACAACAGAAGTGAGTCCAGATGTCAGTTCGGCCATTTTGACGACTAACTACTTCTAAAAGCGACCTTAAAGGATAAAGGAAGACTATGAAAACACATTCGCGCTTAGTAATTACACTCTATCTACATAAAAGGGGGAGGCCACTCTCGCTACAAAGCTGTGGTCTTTAAAACTGCATCTGGAAACAAACCCGTGCACGGTTTAAGTGCGTACTGTGAGGACGAATCCAGCACGGCAGTCGAAGTCCTCTCCAAGATGTTGTAACATGAAAAAAATCGTACCTTAGGTTTAAATTTAGAAAGATTCTTACCCCGGGTCATGTTGTGAATCATTTAGGCTTCCGGATGTGGCTTGACTCCCTTCTCCTTCCATATCTATTCCAAACTATAGGCTGGGACTACAGTAACAGTGACAGACACACACAGATAGGGCAGGAGATATGCAAAGCCCCGCTATGAGAATATTACTGAGCCGGGAATGAAAGCGTCACACGTGGGATCAGCTCAGCCCCCTGCTCCCTCCTCCCTCTCTCAGCACGCTCTACCTTGGCCCACAGGGGGCGGAGCCTGGCTCTGTCACCTAACCAATCCAATTGACGTCAATTCAGGCAATCTGCAAACCAATCCTCCGATTTGTCATTTAATTAAGCAATAAGCCACGAGAGGTGGCAGTGGCTTATTGCTCTTCTAAATCAGCGGACACATACCACGAGGAATGTTGTTTTTAATTAATATTGTTTACAACGTTTTATGCAATTGAAAACTGACCCTTTCAAAAGCGCCAGCGAACTATTTTCCATTATTTACAATTAATTCTTACTCTTCCGCGGTGCAATATAGTCCCTTAGAAAGAAGCAAAAAAAAAGTGGGGCAATTCCTGTTTTCTCGTTAGTATTTAGATAATCTCCATTGTTATGCCTCAGAAGTGTTTATTGAAAAATAATCAGACTTTAATTCAGCTGAGAGCTCCATACTGTGTGAAGCAAAGTGTAAAACAGGTATTTTGCAGCACCAGTAAACTTCCATCTTGTTTATAATTGAATGATAATTGAATACTAACAACTGAATAAAAACAATTATGGGTTGTTTTACCTTTATAACCACTGATTTTTATTTTCTTACAGGTAGCTAGCTAGCAATATCATATGAGGGATACATTTTACCGATGTGAAGTGTAATGTTTTGTTTATTAGTAGTGCATTACAGCTTTAAGCAGCACCTATACTTTCAGTCTTTAGTCGTTTCTTAGAAACGTTAAAACATGTTGAATTATTCAAACATCTGACACCAAAAAAATGTTCAAATGCAGCCAAGATCAGGCAAAGATTTTAAAATACATTAAATGATTGATAAAGAAAAGTCCTCAGACCCATAAAATTAGTGTTTCAATGTTGTTCATGTGCCCCTGAGTAAGATAGTGAATCTCTACATCTGACCCTGAGGTCTCACCTTTAACTGCTACATACATTATTATAGCAAAAAAAAAGAAAAATCCCCATGGGGATCAATAAAGTATGGTTCCCTTACCTACACTGGCGTAATTATGGATCTTTTCGTGTAGATGACCTATAATGAGCTGTCATCTCTGCCCTCTGCACAATGTATGTGTAGATAAGCTGCCTCTGCCCTCTAATAACCTTGAGGAAGAAGAAGCTGTGGTAAGATATTAAGAATGAATGAATGTGCACGTGTGAAGTGGGAGAAATTTTACATTTATTTCACAGCGTGCTATTAATGAACAAGAAAAAGGAGACCATGTTGTTGAAAGTCAGTTGAAATCCTGCACCCACCTCCCTGTTTTTTATTCATGCCAGAAAAGTTAAGCAACAACTATTCTATAAGTGCAGTTTTTATTAACATGAACATGAGTTACAAGCCCTCTGTGTGAAATGTGACTTGTGATCCTATTTTATTATTCACAGTCAGTGTCAGTTCTTTGAATAGGCCTGTCTGTGGTGACTGTTGAGGGTTCTACCAGGGGGAATTTCTTATCTGGCTAGGCAGCATGTTTTTGAAACAATGACTGAGATAAAGCCCAAATAACAACACTTTTGTCTGTTATGCGGCTAAAAGTCTGTCATTAGTTATGGGACTCTCCATACTGCAGATGTCTGTGGCTCTAAAACAAAGCTAGAGAGGCAAATGCTGGTAATTCCTTCTAGCATGGGAGCATCAAAGAAAATGGAAATATGACACCTCATGTGAAAGACTATTACTCATTATACCGTCTTTGCACTGTTGCTCAGTCCCATGCCATTTTGTGATACATTTATGATTACATTACTGTTGCCAGATGAGTGGTGGCATGTCACGGTATATACCTAAAAACGCGAATACAAGAAATCAAACGCGCTCATGCAGCTGCACAGAGACAAAGAAGTGAAGGAGGTTATAAACTGATGTTGAATGTGAGCTCTAGGGAATAAAAAGGTTTTAAAGTCCATTACAAGGTGTGCAAAAATCACTGTGGATTTAACACATGAAGAGCAACCTCTGTTTTATGCTTAAAAAAAAACAAACAAAAAAACACTAGAGGCTAGGGTTTCACTGTGGGGTTGTGAATTATTCTGTTTTCTGAGTATTTTTAGTATTGCCTTTCTATTCTCTGTTATCATACCATGAAGACAACCAAGTTAAATGTGACAGAAAGGGTTCAGCAGGCGTGACGTTTTACAATATCTTATCAAGGGGTCAGGAGCCAGAATTGAAGCCAAAACCACCTGATGCCAAAGCAGATGGGCCATATTCTGTTTATAATCTAAGACTGACACCACAGTCGTGGGTTAATGCCAAAATGTTGTCTCTTAATGGGTGAAGCTATTATTTAAGCTTTTAGGTTGTTTTTTTTTTTGTTTTTTTTAACACTGACTGGAGGAGAAATCTGTATATATTTTTAAATAAAGCTTTGCTTCCCTTTAATCAAACAAGCATTACAGGCTGAGGAAAGTGCTTAAAATGTTTTTCTTCTTCATGTCTGACAGCCATGTACGGTGGTACAGTTTAATACTGGCTGATCATGAATAGCCTTTTTTCATTTCATAAAAAAGGATGAATGAATATTTCCTTTTAAACTGTTTTGAACACAGTTCTATCACTGTTACTTGGGCACATTCATAAAGGTGGTAACATATGACAAGCTTTTAATGAATTAGCGGAATACATTTTTTAAGAAATAAAAAAAAATGTTGTGTCCTGCATGTTTAGAACTCGTCATCATGATCAGAATATTCAAAGAAAATACAGATGTTTCTAGTGTAACTATAGCCTGCTTTCAGTTGTGAAAGATGAAGGGTTTCTGAATGAAAATGAATGAAATTCAGCATGCAAGAAACCTCTCTTGCTAACTCAGTCGTCGCACAAAAACTGCAGAATTTGAGGATTGGAGAAAGACTCAAATGTGTGAAAGAGCTAAGGGGGAAAAAGAAAGTGAGAGAAGCATCAGACTCACTGATGGTGTTATGAGGTGCTGCTTTGAGAAGAAGCATCCTGTTTCCTGTTGCAATAATTTTTTGTTCACCCCTTACAATCTTCTCTTGACCTTGGAGAAATTGTTCTCACATCATATGTTGCCTCTTTTTCTGCAGAGATCCTCACATGTAACCTGGTAGCAAAGCAGGCATTTTATTTCCCATTTAATCTAAAAATGTTTGCATGCATTAATGCCTGTCATGATAGATGGCGTCTAATGCTGATGTGTACATACAAAGTGAAACTTGAAGTGTAGGGGGATTTTGCATAAATCTAACAGAGGCTCAGCACATTTTCGCAGAGAGCACTCAAATGTGAAAGAACCTGCTTCTTAAGGCAAGCTCACTGTAAACACCTTTTATTACTTTTATGAATGTGTAATGGATACCGTCAGGACGCGACGGAGATGTTCCTGAAGTAATTCTTGGGATAACGTGAATGATTTCTGATCACTGTTGATCGAGAAATCGCTGCTTTTCTCTGGAGAGCTTATTACAGTGAAAATCGGAAGCCAAGGGAAAGCTGTGGAGAAGGCTGCAGATGTGAACAAATTGTCTCCCTCTAGTGTCCTTGTCTTTCTGCTTCTTCTTTCGGAGCTAAAGTACCTCTCAAGCTGCATGGACAGGGCCAGACTCAAACATACATAATTGACAGCCCTATTTCGGGAATTAGCCACCCACCAACCTGCAGGCTACCTGCTCTTTCATCCAGCCTGGAAGAAGATGGCATTTTGTAAGTCTGCTTCGGCCATCCAGGAACAAGTGATGAATCCAACTAACAACATTTCTTTTTTTACTCTCTTCATTGATTTGTACATTTCCTCAAGGGTGGTTGTGTTTAAACCCTGTCAACTGATCATGATTTGTGAGGATTACTGGGATTGTGTATCTTTGTTACCACATAGAGAAACTGTTTGAAGTAAGATCAGTAGGAAGGATGTTCTTATGATGAGTGACTTCCCTCCCCTATTATAGCTTCTGCAACGGCACTGATGAGTTAATTAAACTGTGCCAGAGGCTATGCGCTGGCATCCCAGGTAGATTGGCCACTTTGATATTCAGACATCCACATTATGAGAGAACGAAATGATAATACCCACTTTGAAATATCTATGCTAAAGGCTCCTCAATACTCACTAATTGTGCTTGGAGATTCCTGAACATACAGTATACATTTGTACTAAGTGCTCAAAAGCACCTCAAGGTACCACAAATTAGCCCGTGGTACCCCAAAGGACCGCAGATTGTTCCTTGAAGTAAAACAAAAAACTCTCTGCCCTTTAAAGTATGCATGAACAGAAGATCCAGTAGAGCTTTTCCACAATTAACCATATAATTTCTGTTTCAATATTGCAGTCCAAGCAAAGTGAAAAATAAAATCTGCATTCCTGACCTCAATGGCTCACACTTGCATGCAGGGCTCTTTTAGCCCAATCAGGCTACTACACAAGTGGATGATGACGACATCATTTACCTGCTCCACTGGGCTGGGAGATAAGCTCATGCCCCTGCAGCTCCCTGGAATGTTCTGGCTGCTGTTTGTATGACTCCGGAGAGAGCTGTGCATTACAGACGATGATGAACGGCTTTAAAGCACAGTGAGGAGCCATCCTATCACCTGTACAGGAGATACGCGCGCGTGTTGACAGAGGAAAATTGTCCATCTTTTTTTTTCAATTAAATAAAAACGAGTATGAAACCAGATCAAACGGGTAAGCTGTGTTTTACATTTGTTGAAGTTTTTTTTTTCAGTTCATCATTATTTTATAAGTTTGCGTCTCCCCAAATTATCAGAGTGCATTGACTTAACTCTATTTATTGTTGCCCACTGACACACAATGAGCTTTGGATTTACTAGCAAAAAAGGACAGTGTTTGATTTCGTTTATGAGTGCATATACTCTGCCTGAGACATTTTTAAACACCGTGCAGAGGCTAAGAATGGTCAGCAAGCCTCTCTGGGCAACCAGTTAAGTAGTGTTTTCTGGCTTATTCTTTGTTTTTAAACTGTCTTTTTTCCCCCCTCGCCTCATTTTTACTCTCTTTTTCCCTAACTGGCTGCCACTATATATTCTCTCTGTTGCCAACCACTTCCTATTCTGCAACCACTGACCTTAACAATGACCTTGCCTTGTCTGTGCCATTGAGATGAGAGTGGGAGATACCACATCCACAGCTTTCCCCCCACTATGCTGCAGGGTTGAATTTTGCCTGTCTCATCAGTCTTTCTGGCTGCTGGAGAATACTGCTTGTTATTTCTTCCAGATTCTTACACATTTTGCTTTTCAGCTAATCAGTACCCCGACTGGAAAACATTGCTCTTGGCTCAAAGAGATATTGAGTTTTGGCATATAGACCAGAGCTGTCAATACAGATTAGGTTGATCAGATAAACTTTATCTGCGGCGTGTGAGCGTCCTTTGGTTGGGTACCAGCCTAATTCTGGGCTACAATTGATAAAGTGACCCTGGCTCTAAGGAGATCGAAATTGGCGCCATTGTTTCAGCTATAAACAGGCTGCTGTGGCCTTGTCAAGGTAAGTCACTCTGTGTACCAGCATGTGTGTAGTACAATGGTTCTTTGGTCTGTGATGGTGGTTGGTGATAATAAGTTACAAGAGGTGAATAACAGATCTGTAGGCTGCTGGTTATTTGTGATAGCTGTTATGATTTTCCTTCCTTATCTTGGACAAACTTCCCCTTGAGATGAAAACGCTATAAGTATTTCTGTTTGCTTAGTTTGGTGTTGTGTGACAACCACCGTCAGAGATATTTTTTCATGAAGGTCTCGAGAATAATCTCAGTCAGAACCGAGAGCACAATCCCTATAAGGATCATGTCTAACTGCAATGTTTAATGATAAACAATGTCTGTCACCACAAGAGGGCACTTAGACCATGTGTAATCATACAGTAAGTAGAACAGATTATATAGTCTATGTCTCATTGTATGCCTGTACTTTTACATATGTTACCCAAAAATCCCAATTTCTTGTATTAATTTTTGAGTGTTGTGTGCAAAGCCAAACATGCACCAGGATCAGCGCTTATAGTGGCACCGTGACCTCTTTTCAGGTAAGGACTGTGTGCATTCTTCAGATTGCAGAGAAAAAGCTACAATGACAGGCTGTTTTATGGACCCCCCCTCCGTATGAATACTCATAGAAGACATGCAGTTCCAAGTTAACTCAGGTAAACGATGGTGACAAGACAGCTTTGCATCTTTAACAACAGAAGAAAATGACCATCCTGCAACAAAGCTGAAGAAAGTTAAACCCCCGCATGCGACCTAACTGTAAGTGCACAATTGTTAAAGTAATACATTATGTGTTCTTAAAGTCTTTCTTTATCCAACCGTCTCAAGTGATACATGCTGAAGGGGAAATTAAATGTACGAGAACACAAGAGGGCAGTACAAAGAAGTAAATCAAGGGTGAGTCTTATTGAATGTGGCTGGAAGAAAGTGGGAAACTCAGTCAAAACAAGCTCGGGTGGTGAGATGAAGAGGGGAGGCATGGCAGCAGTAAATGATGCTCCCCCTTTACACCTTGTCAGTTATTAGGAGAAGCCAGAGGAGAAATCTGACATTACTTTGTGCTGTCTACAGAGAAAATAATTGGCTCGCAGGCCGGCTCACTGGCACCTAAAGTACAAGGAGGAGAAATGTTTTAAAGTTCCATAGCTGAAAAGAGGCAGAGAGACAAATACATATATATAGACAGATGTTTGCTCACATCCTGTATAAAATTGCACTTATAATCTCATTGATAAGGAGAGGAGAAAAAATATCAGAGTATGACAGCATAAATGTTAAATATCTATTAAGTTTGTTTTAAAAGAGGGAAATATATAATCCAGGCAAATTTTGGGCCACGTGTAATGTTCAGCCTCTCACATACAGTGACTTTAACAAAACTGTCAGACCTCGGTTAATGTTGAAATTAAGACCAGTACTTAAAATGACCCGTAGACATGAAATTGGGATTTGGAAAACCACGAAAGCAGGATTTTCAAAGGCAAATTAAAAGCCTTGCTTCAATGCTTCAGAAGTATTTTACAAAAAGAAAAAAAAAGCTGTCCTTTTGTTTTCCTGTTACTGCTTGGCCACACCTGGACAAATCTGACCTTCATGGATGAATCATCGGAGGAAAGATGGTATCCTCACCCTGAAATTCTGCATCAGAAGTTTAGGAATAGAAATAGAAACAAGACAAATGCACTTTAGAAACAAGTCCTGGAAACTAAAATGGTTTAAATTGATGTTTTTCACTGTGATGTGCAAAGACATGTTTGAGGGAATCAAGGCACTGAATTTCATTAAAGGATTTAGCTCTGGAGGTGAAGTGGTTGTCTTAGATGGAGGGTTGGGCTTATCCTCAGATCCCCCAGTTCACATGTCAGTGCCCTTTGGCAAGAGGCACACCCCTCATCATTTAAGAATAGAGAAAAGAAAACTTCTGCAACAACACGAAAGTGGATGGATCAAGTTTTGGTTTTGTGTAGCTGCCAGTGCTTCAGGAACCATTTCACTGGTAGAAGGAGGAATAGATTTAGTTAAATACCAGCAAATTCTAAAAGCCAACATAGCACTTTTTGTAGAAGATGCAGGAGATGAAACCTGGATGGTTTTGACAACAGGATAATGATCCTTAACGCATCACAAAATCCACAACGGACTGTACCTTCAGAGGTGAAAGCTTAAGGATTTGCCATGGGCTTCGCAGTAGCCGACCTACACATCATCAAAAATCTCTGGATATCTCAAAAGTGCAGCACAGATAAGACACCATGAGACTCACAGAATTGGAAACATTTTACAGGAAGACTTGGTGAGAATTTCCCAAAATATGAAGCGATTGACTCTTAAGTGACCATGAGGGTATATATATCACTCTCCTTTTATAATATCGAAAAAGATGGAAACAGACAAGTAATATTGCTGAAAAGAAAATGCCTTCGGAAGATAATTCATCCTCCATTCAACATAAACTTTTGGCAGGGTAGTCCAAGCATTTTCATCGTGTATAAATGATGCCATGTCAATTAAAAGTTAAAATCAGTCACACTTCACCTTCTGTTTTCCTCATAACTTGGGTCTTTGTGTTCAAACTGACTGGATGCTGGCAGAAGTACAAACTGTGTTATGTGAGATTAGAAACAGAACAAACAAAGAAAATGAAACTAGATAAATAAATAAATGAAGTCTTAAACCAGGGAATTGAGACTAGAAATGAAAACCAATTTAACTCTCTTTGAATCTTCTTGGAACATGTTTCTTTCTGTTTCTGTGTCTGAACTGTTAATACAAAGACTCAATTTGACTTGTGTTTGATTTTTACTTAAAATAAGCTGATTGAAGCCCATTGTGCAGATTGATGTTCAACCATTCTTCTTCTTAAGAAACATATAATTTTTTTTTGTTCTTATGAATTATAAATTTCTCTTTACTGAGTCATTTTCCTCCATTGTCTAAGTCAATTTCCAGTGTTAGAACAATCACACAAAGGAATGTATTTCAGTCATGATTCCAGGTAGGATAAAGGGCCATGGCTATTTAACAGCTGTTTATCATTCAGTGTGTGACTTGTGACATTAACGCCATATTGTTGTAACAGGCTAAACTACAGGGTCACCTGTTCACCAGGCTCACACCACTCTGTGTCATTCACAGCCGGGAGGATTCCTACTATCACCATCACAGGTGTTCCTGCTCCTCAGAATTTCTCACTTCTCCTCAACACAGTGAAGCAGAGATGTGCACTTAAGTGCAGAAGTATATATATATATACTGTATAG
>JBBBVU010000016.1:5963749-5997858 GCA_037177055.1 Atherinosoma microstoma | reverse complement strand
AAGGAGAAATGAAGTACTTAATGGAGGGGTCTCTGCATACAAGAACTCCACAAGGGAAATTCCTAAGTCTCTTTTTAAATCTGACAGCTTTCAGGATATAGTGCCACATTTCTCATGATAGCGATTGTTGTGCTTAGATTAACTGGCTGTGTGTTCACAATAACATAAACTGTTATCAGTTATCAACTAAATCTGTATCATCCTTTGCCAAAGTATACCTGTACAGAGCAAAGAAGGGCTGTAATTGGCTGTTATTTTCCTGTGTAAATGTACAGGCTGCCACAAAAAGCCTCAAGATTTATTGCAGAGGAGTCTCCTCCTCTGCAGCATCCCACCTGTCATCAGCAATAAAAGCTACTCTCCATTTTGTACTGCATTGCTGCACTTCTACATCCCAGTCAGGTCCCAAGGTCCAGTTAATCAGGGTATATGCTTATAAAATGTGACAAATTCAAACTTAATAATGTTGCATCATTTTCCTGATTTATGCAAATACATCAGCTGAGTCGGAGATTTTTCTTCACATATTTTTATTCTTTTTGAGTTCTATTGCTATGTATTTGAGCCTTCCTCATCCACCTCCCTCTTTAATTTCTTTTCGTGCCTGCCTGCATGCCTCCGGTAGCTGGTTGCACAAAGAGTGAATCTCATGCATCCTGCCACTAATCCTTCTAGAAACCCTCAAAGTCGCATCATCGCACCCCGTCACTCACTATTTAATACAATATGCTCTCAGTTGGAGCTATGTTACCAAATATCAAATAAATACCCCTAATATTTTTCATTGGCTTGTTGAATTTAGTTTAATCTGCATCTAATCTTCTGCACTTGCACAGAGCAACATTTTTTGCATTCCCTGTTCAAGCTGTGGACTCTGCAAATAACAAACTATTTAGTCTCTTTAATGAAAAGTGCACATCCGTCATGATGTCACAAGTAAGCAGATGAACAAATATCTGCACATGACAGCGGAAACAACCTCATATTGGCTTTTTGAAAAGCTTTTTTGTTTGGCTTTGTCGGATCTGGCTGAGGTGAAAGGGAGCGTTCTTTCCGAATTGTGTGGCGCTGCCTGGAAAAGGCACATTCTCTGCTTGCTAATCAAGCAGATCTCCCATTCTCTCCTTTTCTCCGGTACCCACACAAACATGCACGCATTACACAAGTTAATGGGTAATGACAGTATAGGATTCAAATCAAAACTGAGGCGACAACTTGTTTTACATCATTCCTTGTTAACTTGAAAAGAGGGAAGCATGTGAAATAATTAGATTTACACAAAAGAAAAATGACAATATCAGGGTGTTTTAATTTTCAAAAGAGACAAACGTCAAGTCAGTACATTTAAGAAGCTGTTTTTAAACAGAAAAGCTACAGAAAGTGCACAATTGGACAGATTTAGGAACTGAGAGCTGTTTGATTAAAGGGAAATTAAAAGCTACTGAAAAATATCGAAACCATATTCACAGGCTTAGGGTTGAAAAACTATATGGAGGTGTAAGTTGCAGAAGAAATTTTCTGGTTTCACATATGAAGCTCTATGGTACATCCTTTGGTTCCTCTGTGACCTCAGAGGAGGAGGCTGCAGCAGCTGCAGTGGGCTGGGGACTGCCAGCCTCTTCTTGGGGCTTTGAGGGGGATGAACTTTCAACAGAAGCCGAAGCCTCTTTAGTGTTTGGAGTCTCTTCCTCATCCTCCTTCTCCTCTCCTGTTTGCCCATCACCATTAACCTTCCCTCCATCATCCTTGGCAGAACCATTCTTCATCTCCTGATTTGTTTGACTTGAATCAGCCATTAACACAGTGGTCTCCTTGGCTTCTGTTTCTGGCCCACTTTGGTTTTTCTTGTCCGTTTCCATCCAGAACTCGGTGCTCTTCATCTTGAGCCGTCTGTGCAACTGGCACACCTTCCATGTCAACAGCAATGTTGTTATCAGGAGGGAAGTGCAGATTATGATCAGCCCAACACACACCAGCATCACATTGAGACATTCCTTCTTCAAGAACTGTAGTAATGGGGAGGTGGTGGTTTGGATGAGCTGTCGTGTAGGTGAAACTGAAGAGAGATTTTCTGTTTTCTTGGGGCTCATCATGCTAACAGTTGATGGGCTGGGCTCATAACTGATGACTGATGAAGCTTCAGATGAATTATAGAACTCTGATGAATTCTGGCCTTGGTATGAAAAAGTTGACCCTTCAGCATATGCAGACCAGGGGATAAACAGTAAAACACCCAGGATTTCGGAGCAATACAGGAGGCAATTCATGTTGGTATCTGAAAGACATGGTAATACAGTTCAGGTTATACATGTTAAAACAGCAAGCATAAATACGGAGGCCGTTCTTCTGCTCAACTTGACTCATCACTCACATCTTAAAGGAGAACATTGTACTTTTTATTCCACTAAATGTGCTAAACAAATTTAGTCACCACTAGTTTCTGTATACTTTCAATGTTAAGGTCAAATCTATTTCTATAGCACATTTAAAAACAACAAGGTTGAACAAAGTGGTTTACAAGTTTACAATAGAAAACATGAACTAATAAAATGAAACATAAAAGCAAATAAATGTAGTAAAACTGAGTTAAACACAAATTTTATACAAAGAGACACCATGACTTTAGAACCTGCTGGGAACCAAACTGAGCTCTTCTCTAAAGCCAAGGTAAAAAAAAAAAAAAGGGGGTTTTGAGATGGTATTTAAAGGACTGAAGTACGAATATTGAGTGGTAGGTTATTCTAGAGTCTATGTGCTGCCACAGCAAAAGCCCGATCCCCCTCTGTGCTTAGTGCAGCAAGACCTCAGCTTCACTTAAAGCAGCTCGTTGGATGATGTCAGTGATCTTTTGCGGTCGTTACAGTGGAGCAGCTTGGTTAAGTAGCTGGATGCCGTACCATTTAAAACTTTAAAAGTAAGTAAAATAATCCTAAAATTAATATCAAAATGCACTGGCATCCAGTGGAAACCTGCTTAAACTGGAGGATATTCGATCTTCTACGACCTGTTGAAAGATGATCAACAGGCAATGGAGAGATAAGTGTTCGTGGCAAAGAACTGCAGTAGTTCAATCCAGAATTGGGAACCTTATATAGAAACCAGGTAATTAATAAAGCCAGACTTATCATTGATAAACCTGGTCATTCGCTGTCACTGGAGTTTCAATTGATATAGCATACATCACACAGCACTGCTGCACTGACACTTAGTTTGTTTTGTTGTGCGTTTTTATTTTCTTAATGATTAGTTTTCATGCTGGTTATTGTTGTTTGAACAGAGACTGTCAAACTGAATTACCTTGTTGGGATGAATGAAGTTGGCTTTGACTTTAACTAGAGGTGATAAGGTGTGAATACGTTTCTTAAGGTCTTTTGGAGGGAGATAAGATTTTGTTTTGGTATTTTGTCATAAGTAATAAAAACTGGACTTGGCTACTGTGGCTACTTGCGTCTCTAGTTTAAAGGATCCATCTAAGGATACTCCAAGTTTTTTAAGGTTTTGGCAAAACGGAGAAGCAGGAGGACCAATTGAATCAGATAACTGATTCAAAGGGGAACGATGATCAAAAGCAATAACTTCAGTCTTGGTTTCATTTAGGTTGCATTAACCAGTCTTTGACGTCCCTCAGACAGTTAAACAGAGGCTGCAGAGGGATGGAGACCTCAGATTTAAAAGGGAAATACATTTGAATTTTGTCAAGATAACAGTGATATGAAGCACTATAGAATATTGCTCAACTTTAACCATGTACAATATTTAAGAACTGCGGACACCCCCATGTTAATCATGAAGGAATGTAAAGTAATATACCTATGAAACTACGTATTTTGAATAAGTTCTGATGCAAATTCCTGGGTAATAATCTTTGATTTGAATGTTAAAAAACTTCTCTCCCATGCCTCTATTTTCACAGAATACTCACACTGACTTGTAAGAAAGCAAACCTTTTTTCCTTCACTAATAAGTCAAATTGACTTTGTATTACAACAATTATAACAGTTACAATTATATTATATTACATATTAACCTTAAATAAATGCATCCTGAATCCAGGAGGCGTTCTGATAAAAAAACAATACAAACCATTTTTTAATTAAAAGCATTTGAAAATATTGTGTTCCAATGCTGTGCTATTTCCTCAGCACATCAAATGTAGTTTAAATTTCTGATGAGCTTCTTCCAAAAGGTATTTTCTATCATAATTCATTAGATAAAAAAAATACATTTCACCTTGCATGCAAAGGCAAGTGAAGAACAAAAATAACCTTGCACAGATTAGTTAATCCATCACTGTGAGCGTTTAGAGATTTATGAAAATGTAGATTAATGTGAAAGCAGGCTGGTCTGACAGAATGTGCGGGCTGGAAGAAATGGGGGGATCAATGTCAACTATGTTTTGTTTTTTTGTTTTCTTTTTTGGAAAACTAACCCTAAAAGAAGAAAAAAAAGAAGCATATATGAACAGAAAGAGGGATCATGTCAATTTAGAAGACTGAAAATTGGGCTGGTGAAAAGACCAGGACAAAATGTCATTTTGACCAAAAAAAAAAGATAAAATACTGCACTGATGGTTGTTAGTGATGCATCGCTACATGGAACGTCTTTACATCAGTAGATCTGTGGAAACTAACAGCTGACCTTTAAATATCTGACTAAACAAAAGAAAACAAATGCAAAAGCTGTAAAGGATGCAAAATGCACCGTAGCAGTTCATTTCATTTAGATAGCATTCAGATCCATTCACACTGCATTGAGTTCACTAAGGTGCTTGCTTTGCTAAAAGTCAATAAAGTTTGTTTTGTGTGTGAGGGGGGAAATGATAAACTTTTTAAAAAAATCATCAAAAGTAATAATCTAATTTGTTTTGTTTTCCAGGATTTGAATAAGATCAAATCTGACTTCAATACCCATAGAGTTATCATTAGCACATTTACAAATATTTCATAGTATTTTTAGAGTGCTGCTGTAAAAGAGACATTAAAACCAATGTTTTCACACATATCAATCAGAATACTGACATCAGATTTAGTTGACCGCTTAAGTTCATTTTAAGTTAATGCTGGACGGCACAAACAAAATTTGAAGAGTTAATTAAAAGAAACAATCCATCACTTACGTTACTGATGTGCCGCCAAAGAGATCACGAGTTTGTGTCAATTACTCTGTACGCAACTTGGAGCACGCACAGAGAAATGTCCAGTGTTTAAGGGAAGTGAAAGACGATGACAGCAAACTGGGTCAATTACACGCTCATCTTACTGCCTTCCTTTGGAATATATTAAGAAAAGGAAGTGGTTTTTGCTTTTTGCTTCTGTTCAGTGCTGCTAGGGGTCGTGGAGACGTCTATGAGGTATCAGACTTTAGAAACTGACATATAATGTGTTTACCGAGTAGCTCATTTAAATTGTTCTAACTTTGAACACTGTAGTCATCTGCATCGTCTTCAAGCCTGTCACAGAATCTGACATGCTGGTAAACTGTTTCAGCCATTGCACGGCGAATGACTGTCACAGATTTTCTTGCACCACAATGTGCAGAACATCCATTCCCAAGAGAGAATTAAATACATGCCGTGCATTGTTGAATTTGCATTGATTGAAAATATAGCTATTTTATGAAGTTCCTCTTCTGGTTTCCTCCTTTACTGTACACTCCCTGTAATTTCATTTCTGCATTTTGTCTGCACCTGCATTTCTGATGCTCAAAATAAGAGGGAGATGCTTCATTTTGGCAAGATGCTGCAGATGATGAATTGGCAGCAGCAACATGACTGAGGAGCTACCAAACTCAGGACTCATAAATCCACACACCCCCATGAACCATGAGCCTCTGTTTTTCAGGAATGGAAATAAAGATCCCGGAGTTTGGAGTGTGTAACCGCCTGCTGTTCAGCCCGCTGCGCCGTAGACGGTCTAATCATCATGACCATCTTAACAACTGATAATAAATAAAAAGGAAACCGAATAAAAATGACAAACATCTAATTTCTCAGAGGGAAAATACCCACTTTCATTTAGGCAGAATGATGAAAGCAATAAGCTCACAAATGTAAAAAGACTGATGTCTTACATCATGTGTGAAGTCACTGAGGCTGACCTTTAAATGAAACAAAGTGACATGCTGTTGTAATAAACCTTAATCTACTTCACACATCAGTGGTGGTCATAGTTGCTGATGAAGTGCAAAAAAACATGCAGTAAATTGCTGTGATTCTTCCCCCCTCAGAAAAGAAAATTGTAAATCAGTTGAACATGAAAGCATTCCTTAAATTTCCCAGTAAATTTACATCATTAAAAATGAGAAGATAACATCAGTTCAGCTCGGTGATGCCATTTTAATCTGATGAAAGCATCATCACACCAAATAAATATGTTAGAGGAAGTGCAAACAGAAGGACTATAAATTACTTCATCTAAAAAAAAAAACCCCACACCTTCCACTGAGACGCGGAAAGTCCCATTTGTCAGTATTAACCGGCGTCATCACTTTTTTTTTCTTCCATTCAACACTAACTTCAAGTCTATAAATAGCTGATTTGCTGGCTGCAATGGTGGACAGCTTCATTACACACAATCCTAAGGACATCAGTTGATGGCTGACGGTTGCAACAACGGGCTCAGCAAATGTCAAAATGGCCTCCTGAATGCACCGTCCCACACACACACACACACATATGCCTTTCTTTCTGTCTTGCTCGCTCCTCATCGGGTTTCTGGAAAAAACTGCACAATGTGTTGTACTAATTTTAGGACTTTTTTTTTTTACATTTTAAAACAGCTTCAAATTTGTACAAATAACGAGATTTTTATAAACAGCTGTTAAATCATTAAGGCCCCAAATGTGGTGTCTGAAAATAATGAAATGAAATGAAATGAAAAATACTTTATTTATCCCTTTGAGGGAAATTATTGTCAAATAACTAAATCAAACAGATGAGTAATTGTCATTGCGTGACTGACCTCCTTGTGAAGGAAGCCTATTTTCCCCCCCCCGAAATGCTGGTCATGTGATCCAGTGCCAGTTGGTGTCATAGCATCGTTAGAGGGTACAAAGGCCTCTCTTTTTCACTGAATTAATACCAGCACACAAAAATCAATCAATCATTCCTTGATTCAAAGTCTCGCTTCACATGCAACTTCACTGGTAGTAGGTTTCAAGGGCTAAAGAGAAATGTACAGCATTTCTCATTGTAATGACAGCCCCCCCCCAGCCCAAGCCCAAGGTCCTATATCCTAAATTTTCAAATAATCTATCACTGATCATCTGCCTACAAATGATTACAAATATCCATACGCAGAAAGTGGATTAGTCATTTTATATAAAAGACTTTGTTGGATATGAATTTTAAACCAAATGTGCTGCTATTTAAAGCATTTTAAGATTCATAATGAGTCTAAATAAATATTGATTATTGCTGAAGGCATGTTGTTCCACAAAAAACTGTGAACCAAACTTGTAAAGCATTTTGTCTTTGAGCATTAAGGCTTTTATGGATCGGATGACATGGGTAGAATCTGCAGTCGTTGCTGTTGTAGGTAAATTATGTAGCGTGCTCTCAAAAAGTAAAAACTTTTCCCTTACTGAAAGTTAAATGGTAATAACTTTGGTAATGTGCACAAGTGTAATAACACGTAGTACTGCTTTTCAGCGTGAGATCAACTTCCAGGTCCAGATGGTGATTATTGTTAAGAAAAGGAAAACTTTCTGTGGGGTCTTTATGCCACCTAGAGGCAAAATGGAGTTATGACTCTCATGCAGGTGTTACATTACATTGATCTTCTGAAGATGAGCTAAAGCTCATTTTGGAAATAGGAACTTTGCGTACAATGCAATTTCCCTCTGGGATTAATATAGCATTTTTCATTTCAGTAGTTTGCGTTTTCTGAGGTTTTCTCTGCACCCAACAGCTGAGTCTGATATCTAAAAAATCATCTGGTGCCTAGTAGCTCTTATTATTAGACAAATACAGGCTCAGATGAATGACAACACATGACATATTATTACACAGTGATCATCATTAAGATGTGAGCACCTCTATAAAAGTAGACATTTTTTCAGTTTGCTGGTCTGGATCATCCAGGTGTGTGTTAACAAAATGGCAAAGAGGAAAAACATCAGCAATGATCTTAGAGAAGGAATCGTAGCTGCCTGTCAGCCTGGGAAAGGTTATTTGGAAACAATTTGGGGTCCATATAGTGAGAAAGCTTATTCACAAGTGAAAAACACACAAGACGGCTGCCAATTTTTTTCAGAATTGGACATCCCATCAGATTTACCCCAAGGTCGGACAGAGTAGTGCTCAGAGAAATTGTGAAAAACCAAAACGAAGCAAAAAAAAAAACAACCCCCAAAGTGCTACAGACCTGTTAGAATGTTAAATGTCATGTCCATGTGGTTATAAAAAGACTGTACAAGTGGTTTGTTTGGAAAATCTATGGAACAACCTCCTTCGGATAAATAAGACCAGAGTGGAGATCTTTGAGCATAAAGCACACCATCACATTCGGGGAAAATCAAACACAGCATAATCAATACAAACGACTCACATCAACTGACAAATTTAGAGGCGGAGGGTTGATGATTAGGGCTTATCTGGCAGCCACAGGACCTGGACACCTTGCAGTCATTGAGTCAACAATGAATTCCTCTGTATAGAGGAATAAAGATCCCAAATCTACAACAGAATGTTCTGAAAAAGAAAAGAATCAAGATGTTGCAATGATTCAGTCCAAGTCCAGACCTGAACCTGATTGAAATGCTGTGGTGGAATCTTAAGAGAGCTGTGCTCAAACCAATGCCGCAATCCTCAATGAACTGAAGCTAAATTGAAAGATGTGAGAGACTGATGTCACAGAAAAAATAAAGTTGTTGCTACTAAAGGTGGATCTTTAAACTTTAGAATCAAAGTCTTTTTCTTTCATAGAGCTAAATGTGACAAAAGTCATGTGTTGTTCATTTGAATTGTATATTTAATTTTACGACCTAAAAAAATGTTTTAAAAAAAAGAAAAAAAAAGAAAATACTTTAGAACTGACAGTGTATTTCCTTTTTCTGCATCTCTTTACCCTGTTAAGCTCTTTTAGGGTCACTGTTCAGCTGAATGATTAAATGCAGTCCTGTCAGGTCTGAAGTTTGGCTCAAGATCACAGTCTTTACATTCCATCTTATTGGTTCTACGATCTGAGAAAACATGAATACATATAAATTCCTTTTGAATGAGCCAGATGAGTTGATGCTTTCAGTTATTAACAGTTTCTTTTATACTAAACACTTTCCATTCTTCATCAATTTGCCATTGTTTCACCAGCCAAACTCCACATAATTCATTTAATATATTGCAACTTGGCCTCTCTTAGGATGTGTATATTTTAGTTTCCACACATTCATGCATAGTTTCATAAAAAGGTTTCATACATCTTTTTTATGTTATAGCCACCTGAATTATTCATGTAATTCATTTATTCATTCCACACCTGCCATGCATAGCTTAACTGCAACAAAACAAATCCTGGTGTGGTATGTGATCACTGCAGTTAGTCAGTTTCTATAGCATCAATGAAAACAACAGTACCTTCTATGTTATTACATGACAAGCCAATTTATTGTCCTCCATGGATGAAAACAGAAACTGTGTGTACAGAATGGTAGTCACATGCAATACAAAAATATGAATTTTCACAACAACATAAAAAACATGTATTGGCCCATTCTTAAAAAAAAAAAAAAAAAAGGAAAGGAAAAAAAAAGAAAAAAAAATTGTACAGCTTTTATACAGTATTTTATACATGGAAAAAAATATAAATATATATACATATCTGTAATTGCCAAAGCAGTACCTATTCAAAAATGTTGTGATGTATTTTACATATAAAATGTTCATACAAATTATTAAAAGAATCATGTTAATTTGCTTTATATTAAATAATGTATCTACATTACACACCATTGGGTTTGCAACACATTTACTGCAATCTCTCACAAAAAAGAAACAACCTTACATATTCCAACTCCCAGTCACCCAGCTGCACGTGCAACCACAAAACAAATAAAAAAATTTAAAAAATATCTTAAAAACAAAACAGAAAAACCACATAAATACAAGCACGTCAACTGAAGCCAGCAATCACAGTCACAAGTGCCCACAAGAGGTACTGTTCAAGGAGGAGATAGGACACTCTTGCGCCAGGTTCCCGATTTGTTTTCTTCTTCCTTTTTTTCTCTTTTTGTTTGTTTTGCTTTGCGCAAAGGAATGAAATCAATTCCTTGAAAGACAAATCTTTCTAAGCAACTCTTAAGGTGCACTTTACACTTCAACAGATGGACATTATTACTGAAAAGTCTTCAATCTTATGTAGCCAGTAGTATCTATCTCCACGTAGATTGTTTTTTTTTTAAAACCATAGTTTAGCACACACACACATCTTTGTTAGTGCCCTGCATTGAAATGCATCCAATAAACAAGTGATTTAACAGATCAGACTGTACTCCATAATGACAACATAGAGGTGAGCACATCACACCGTCCAGCCTCAGAGATTCTCCTGAAGAGAAAAACTATAGAAAAAACCTGCAAATATCACTTTGCAAAACTAAATTAAACCACAATCAAAAAAAAAAAGGAGTCCATGATTATTTTATTTTTTTTGTTGACAAAGTGCATATTGTGTCTAGAAATGGGCCAGTGAACATCTCAGCACATGCCATCACACAACCCTTAAGAAAAGTGGGGGAGAGGAGGCGAGAGGCAGCTGGTTTGAGAGCGTCACTCAAGCAGCCTGTCCAACATGTGCCAAACACTCTGGGGAAGGAGGGGGGGGGGACAGATAAAAGAAGTGGTCCATTCAGAGACTGGGTCCATTTCATATCCAGCAGAGTGTTTTGTGTGCGTGCGCAGTTTCGGAGAGAGAAAAAAGTGCCGTGTAGTCAGGACCGTGGCGAGTACAACCACATCGCAGCAGCAAAGAGAAGGTGAGCGGGCCGAGGACAGGGCAGCCATCAGCAGGCACAGATCACGGCACACCAGTCAGTCTCAGTCACAACTACTAACCAGTTATTTGTGAGTCCCCACTGACATTATAGAATGAAACAAAAGGGAAGGCAAAGAGATTCTAGATGCGTGAAGGGAAAGCAAGGAGGCCGGTAGTGACTGTCCTCCAGGCCACGATTCAGTCCACCCATCCTTTCTTCTGAACAAGAATACGCAACAGTTAGACATGGAAGATCAGACTGTGGATTAGTGGAAGCAGTGCCCGTTTCAGGCAGAGGCAATGCTTTGATCAATCCTGTAAGAGTTAAGGATTCAGGAGCATGCAAGGCAGACCCAGGCTTTGTTTTGCATTGCTTATGTTTCAGAGTGACTGCTACAACCTAGATTAGAAAACAGAAAAAGAGGAGGGAAAAAAAGCAAAGGAAAACACAAACGTTAGACAGTTAGTAAGAGTGTAACAGAGTTACACTGAATAAAAGCAAGACATCTCATGCACACAGATTGATTAGTTTAAGGACATTCACTGAATAAAAACAGGTGTGGATGTACGAGGCTCATTCTGTGACTGAAGAGATCTCCAAGTCAATTGCATTCTTTCCTCTATAGGGTTTCTGTTGTTAGACATGTATTTCTCACAAGGTAATTTTCACCAAGCTATGAGAAAACTGGTCTCTAACATACACGATCAATAGTGATGCACTTGAGTACAGGTAATACAGGTCTAGCCTTGAAGCAAAAGCAAAAAAAAAAAAAAGGTGTGTGAAAAAGCAAATCATAGATGAAAAGCAGAGAAGAGAGGCGCTATGGGGTGAGTAGTCTCTTTTCTTAACTGAAGGAAATGACCCAGACATGTTGAAGTGGTAGCCATGATATGAGCAGATTTCTCTGAATGCCAAGGAAAGGAGCTTCAGTAACTTCTTTTTTTCATCTTTAAACAGACAAAATGTTGGACCTTCTTGATGAGAGATAATTATGTGTTGTCGCCACATCATCTAAAACAACAATCATTTCCAGTCAGTCACATGAAACCTCGCCATTTTTTATCCTGGTTTGTCAGCCTCCACAAAACAAAACTGCTAAACTCCTAACTAAACTTTCTGTAGCCTGTTAGTGGAACACTAGTCTCACTATGGCAGACTCATCAAAGTGGTCCATTTCCTTAATTTTCTGTTGTTTTCTACTGAATTCAAGAAAAAAATACTGACTGACAGTCTGGGAAGCATGGTGTGGATGTGTGATAGTCATTTAAATACACAAAAGATGGGTGGGTGACTGCAATCCATCCTACTGAAGAAAATTACAGGATTGTCATCTTTTTTTGTTCAAAAATACACATAACTAGCTTTTCAATGTAACCCCCTTTCCACAGAAAAACTGGTACAATGTGTAAAATGAAAGATTTCATCAGTTCATAGTTTGTTGCATCATTTGTTTCATAAAATTGCAACGTTTTACAGTTTAGTTTAACCACAGAGGCATATTATCATATTTTGGGTAAAATGTTGTTTGACATTGTCTTTCTGAAACAATCAAGGTTTTCCTGAAACTGACTAAGTTTGAATCCGTGTCGCTGTAAAACCTTTATGATTAGTTCTTCATTAACGGTGCCGGGAGTTACTCTCTACTTTAGCTGATTTGTCATATGTTTGTGGATCTGTCTTGAAATCCACTTTTCCAGGCAGACTTCTGTAAAGACCTGGAAATTGTCACTAGAGATGGGTTTTTTTTCCTATCAAAGCATGGTTTGATGAAGCATTAATTAAACTTAACAAAATCACATATAAATCTATGAACCACAAAGTTCAAATATTATCTGAGAGCAAAAAACATACAGCAGAACTGAGACAAGTCAGTGTATTGACAAAGTCCACCCTAAGCCTAACTCAGAGTCTGAAAACGGTTCTGCTTCAATCTAACTCTGTAGAGTTTGGAGTTAGAGATGAACCGGGTCATGACTGACCGGACACTGTACCACAAGGAACCACAAGATGCACAAAATCTAAATCTTTGTAGTATTCACATGTCCAGTGTCTTCACATCCTCCCTTACTGCGAGATACCTACTCTGCAGACTTCCAGAAGTGTCCAGGGTGGGAGAGTCTGCGGTTGAGTTTGGGCAGCTTCTCAAGCATGTCAGCTAGCTGGGTGAAAGTGGGCCTTTCTGTTAGGTCATACGCCCAGCAGGCAGAGAGGATCTCCTAAAACAAGAAGACGCTATGTTTCAGTAATAGCAACACCTTCATATAGATGCAGCATCAAAAAATTAGCATTTGTTGCTCTATAACAGGCAGAAGCAGCAGCACCTTTCTGAATTACTGACACACTTGTGCACCGACTCACCGTGACCTCCTTCCCCAGGCTGATCTCTGCCAAAACTTTCTTTATGCCCTCTCCGCTCCCAACTTGCCAGATAGTGGCTTCCACATGCTGGTTGGTGATTGGCCAGTCCCTAGCTTGAAGCTCATACCAAATAGTTCTTTAAAAAGGAAGAAATCGTTCAAATAATCATAAATGTAAGAAGGGCCTCAGGTATCCAGAGCTTAAACTGGACTCACTCTGTGTAGAGAACTTACCCAAAGGCGTACACATCTGCCGCCGTGGAAAAAGGAAGGCGGTCCTCATTGTTCCCTGGGCTCATCCGACGCACAATCTCCGGCGCGAGATAACAAATCCAGCCATGTGGAAGTTTTAGCTTATTCTCACGCCTGAAAAAAGGAGGCAAAAGTTTTCAGTAATGCATAAAATAGAGAATGGAGTGGGAAAACACACAAGTTAAATGCAGTAAATCGACTCTTCTAAACAAAACGTCTGTTTATAAAGCCCAACACAAAGGCGAAAGTGTGCAGGGAATTAGACGGATTTTACTATCAGGAATGGTGACGAGTGACCTACAGGACTTAAAAACACAAAATCATTGGATCTGCCTAGGTTATTGTATTGTCGTACAAACAGCACCTCTGCTGAGCTTGAGGTTTCAAGGTTAATTGTTTACCTCCCCTCCTGAACAACTCCAGAGATCCCAAACAGGCCGAAATCTGTGATAATGACTTTGTTGGTATCGTGGAAAACGTTCTTCGACTTCAAGTCTTTGTGAACAATGCCTTTGGCATGGAGATAGCCCATTCCCTGTATCAGAAGAAAAACGGGTCATGAAGTGTTGTCATACAGACCCCAGTGTTCAGGCAAGGATACGTATGCACGAGATATAGATCTGGAGATAATATCAGTCACGGTTATGTATTAAAAAAAAAAAACAGGCAACAGCATACCTTTACAATCTCTTGAGCAATTTGTCTTGTTTTGTTTATATCCAAGGTGTTTTTAGTGTCCCGCACAACGGAATATAATGTTCTCCCTTTACAGAAACTGTTGTGGAAAAGAGTAGGAAAAAAAGGCTATTCTCATTAGAACATTTGTGTTTGAGTTCAAATATAATTTGAAGGGTGTGCTAGTTTTATACCTTGTGATGATGGCTAGATGGGGTGGAGCCATGCAAGCCCCCATGAAGAGCACCACATTTTCGTGCCTGGTCTGCCTGTAGTTCATCACTTCCTTTTTAAAAAGCTTCAGATGGTCCTGATTGTTCCCGTCGATCTCAAGGAGTCTGATGGCTACCTCACCGTGCCACCGACCCTTGTGCACTTTCCCCCAGCGGCCCTAGACACAAAATAAACGACACTTAGTGACAGCTCCTTGTCAGACTTTGATAACGGTAGTAAGTACATCTGATTCCTCACTTTTCCTATGAGTTCTCCCAGGTCCAGCTGCTCAAAAGGAATATCCCACTCCTGCAGGTAGACACTTGTCTGACTGGCCTTGCGCGAGATGGGGACTTTCCACTGGTTTCCTCGAGTGCAGGGCAGATCGTCCAGCTCATCACACTCACCGTCTGAGCCCATATTCATCCTCATGTCCTCTCTGTCATCCTCATCTTCCCCTCCCTCTTCATGGCCCTCATAATCATCTTCGTTCTCCTCCTCTGCTTCAGGACCTTCGTCTTCAACATCAATCTCCTCCTCCTCTTCCTGCAATCATACGATAACATCTTTGTTTAAGTACCGAGCATACGTAGGAAAAATTGCCACTGCAGTGGAGCACAGCAGGTTAATTGTCAGTAAAATCTGTGAATAAAGTTAATTTTTTTGACACGGCATATTCAACATTACCTCTTCATCTTCGTCTTCTACTAGCTCAGCATGCGTGTCATCACCCGACTGCTCTATCTCACTGCTGAGAAACAGAACAATAATATCAGAGAGGCAGAATTCGGGAAGAATTAAATAATTCAACTTCATGCTCATCATTGAAACTGACTGAACTTAAATCTTGGAACATAAATGTCTTACACTGTGTCTTGAAGGACATCAGAGTACAAATTTGCAGGACTGGAGACATCTACGGAGAAAATGAAAACTTAGTTTTGGAAGGAATGAAAGGAGAGAGTTTTTCCACTTGTCCCACAACATACAGAACAAAACTGCTCATGTCATTTCCCCACTACCTCCAGCAGGTGGCGCAAAATGCTACCAACAGTCAATATGCACTCAGTGCAGACACTCAGTAAAAAGATAAGTTACACTAACTCCTACAACCCACCAAAGCAAGCATGCAGAGGGAAGAGAAAGCTGCAGGGAATCTAAGGTTTGCAGAGCGGGACAATGAAATAACAACAATTCAATGTGTCACTTTGAGACAGTCAACTCACCAGGGAAGATAAACTGCTGTCTATGCTGAAAGTAACAGGCAGCTTTTGCATAAATAAAGAGGGGAAAGACAGATAAGCATGGCAGGAAGAGATTCTTGGTTAGAGAAGCTTGAATTGAAAATTTTTTTAAAGTGCAGCTCAGAGTTAACAAATGCGGAAAAAGAAGAGGTGAGAAGTATGTGTGTGAGGACCATACTGTTAAAGAAGTCAAGCAAATTCACAGAAATCTCTATAAATCAGGGGAAATCAACAGGTCATGTGTTTGTATTTGTCCATGTTTAACTGGGACTTCTGTAGTGGTGGATTTCTGCACCAAGGCTTACCGGGAAAGTTAAACCGGCTGTCGCGATGGCCTTTGGGGGAAGGGTTGGGTGGAGGGGTTGCACTTGGGGGGTTGCTCTGCTGGAATGGTGCCGGAGAGGAAGGTGTGGATGAGGTGGTGGAGGATGGATTACTGCTCGAGTCCAGTTGGTTCATTACAGGGGGATGATCCTGGGGAGACATGGATTCAAATACTAATGAGGGCCTATAAACAACAATCCTACAATAGTGGACTTCGGATGACTTCTTACACTCTTAATTTTCTTTTTGAGATTGTAGGCGTCATGTCATTTTAAGGCTGAATTACTCATAAGTGTGATATTATTTAATCCAACAATGATTCAATGCTGCTCAAAATGATCAACAAAACTAAGGCAGAACCCCTTGTTTTTTATTTTACCTTTTTTGTAATGGCCTTTGGTAGCGTGCCAAACTGTGGTGCTTCTGCCGGCCGGTCCACAGGGTTGTTTATATCATTGGGAACTGACTCAGTCCTGCGAATTTTGGCAACTACAGGGGAGGAGAAAAGTTTTAATATAGGCATTAAAGACAAAGATTATGCCCATTAATTGAAGATGAAAGGTGAAACAAAACTTACTTGGCAGAAAAGAAATTCTGCAAGATGGAGCTTCCTTTGTGCATTTGTTGTGGCACTTCAGTCTGCACAGACAATGGGCAGATTACAAGAGGCTTTGTAGCAACTAGCATTAACAGTCAGAGGAGTCCAAATGTAAACAAGGATTTAGTCAAGCCATCAGATTAAGGAAGGATGTTACACAAATTGTAAAAAAAATAATTAATTAAAATGATCTAAAGCCAAAATATGATATATGGAATAGTAATTATACAGCTTTTTTTATTTGACACCTTCAAAATGTTTAAAAAAATAATTAGGAAGAGGCTCTGTTTACCATTGTGACACATTACCTCCTCTTAACAAGATTCTGTTAGCATTTGGGAACTGAACAATTGATTCCAGCTCCTTTGACTGTGGCTGCTCTTAAACTGCACTGTGATATCAAGCTAGAAGAATGGTCACTTCCTTAACATATCATGATTTCCAAGAACAACACGGGACACAGAACAGTTTTCCAGTCCATCTTTAATGACCTTGGGATCAAAAAAGGCTTCATTCTGTGTGTAGGAAGGTTTGAATTTGAATTTGTGAAAGCAGCAATGAACTATGTGTACTGACAACGGTCTTCAAAGTATTCCTGAGTTCTTGCAGAATTGCATCAGTCTTCATGTAGAAAGATTTGTTAAGATTCTCTGAGTCATTTAATGTAAATTTATACTTTTTTTACTTTAAGAATCAAAGCTCTTCAAGTATTGAAATATTTATCCATAACTGGATGATCCTTTATACCTGATCTTGTTTTGAACCTGTTGCGACTAATTTAATTTGTAGTGAAATTTAACATTAAGAGTGATATTTTTAGCAAAATACAACTTTTACAGTCATTTGCTCACACTACCCCAAATCTATTTGAACCATGAGGGCATCAAATACAAGATGAGAATATACTTGTCTTTTTATTATTTATTTTTTGTTATTGCAACATTTGATGCACTGTCTTCCAACACTCTTTAATTGATTTGATCACAGAATTTCATTCCTTTTTTAATCCAAGCACTCTAAATAATTACTTTTTTGTAGAATGGTACTGTACCATGTAACATGCCTTTAACATAGAAAGCACTAAACTTACCGACAGTGTTTGCACTTAACCCCAAACATCATGTTCTTCTGGCACACCTGACACGTCTGTGACAACCAAGACTTCGTTGAAAACCTACACAAACACAACAACTTTGGTTAATTTCATAATAGAAGGTTACTGTTATTCTTCTTTTTTTTTCTAATTTAAAGATTACATTTATCTAACTGTAATAGCTTACAATAAAATATATTCAAAGGTCTACCTGTGGGTGACTGCTAAACCTATGTCCCTCCTCACTGCTTGTGGGGAACTGCGATGCACTGCTACATTATCTGGACAGACAAATAGAAACAGAAAGATTGACAGTGTATGATGGTAGACTTACGACAAACAAGATTGGCATCGAATGTGGCGGCCTTGTCTTTTGGAGATGCAAGTCAAAAATATTCAGTCACATTCAAGTTTCATCTCACGCACAAACAAAACCAAACCCTAGTAAGTCCAGAAATCCCAGTAATCTTAACACAATTTCAAAAAGTGCTTAATCCCAAAGTTTACTTTTAATTATGCTGTGCTCCTCCACTAGGGTGGGTGTCCCTGGATGGGTGTAAGGTGCTGTGGTTGGAGCTGAGGTGACTCCAGGGGTCCGTGTGGACATGACGGGGTAGCGAGAAGGTGAGTCCTCACATCCATTCCCATTAACTTGCATATTCAGGAACAACTTGTTCTTTTTAACACACCTAGGAAGGAAATTAAAAAAATTAAAGCGTTTGTTCAGGATATCAGCAAAAACTAGACTGGACACAACAACAGGTCTGCAGATATGCTGGAGTACAAGACAGCACAGGGAAGGTTACATAAGAGCAGGGGGAAGGCACATTGGAGCACCTTAATCTCATTGACACATGATTGCAAGAGTGACATTCCTAGCACCAGACTGAGGTCAAAAGAAGAGCAACAAGCAGCGCAAGATCTGTGATTTATACACATGCGAAGAAAATATAGTCATCTAATTTCAGATAAAAATCTGTTTAATGAGAACTCTGACCTGTTTTCAGACTGCTGTGATTATGTACACAGCCAGGACAACATAGTATTATCATCTGCTTGTGTGTTGGATGCAGTGGATCTGCGTCAGCCGTCTACTTGTACTCTTTGCCATTTTTTTCCCCCTCTAAATAAAGCTTTCCATAAACAGACAGGATATTATGGATAAACATGTGGCTTGTTTGTATATGTGCACCCAATCACAATAGAGAGTGAGAGAAAAAATTGTGTGTGCGTTGCCACTTCTGAGCATTAGACTTGGGAAATATTTCCTGTTTTGACATGACTCATAATCTCTGGGAATCTGTGTGGGATTAGCTACGCTCATACAGTGAGAGCAGAGGAGCAACAGGCAGGATGTGACAGGATGTAGCACAGAAAATGAGTCTCTCTCAGGAGAGCTCCCCCCCCCCTTCTGACACAGTTTAAGATAGATTTAAATGATGAACATATGTGAAATACCACATGAAGTCATTTTACCAAATACCAGATATCAAATGTGTCCTTTCATATACACCTAGGGTTTTCTCCTTTCTTGGTTGTTTTGACAAATTTTCTATTTTTTTTTTGTGATTGTTTCTGTCTCATCTTTTGTATTTAAGAAATAAAAATTGACCCTGGATAAAAAACAAAAAATACTTTTGGATCACTATGTTTTGGATCATTACCCTTTTTTTTACCGTAAAATCAACTCAGCAACATGTCGCTGAATTTGAGTGGATATTTTTTCCCCAATACACTTCTTTATTCATCCAGTTGTTTCCGTTTCTGATCACATTATTAAATTAAAAGTATGAACTCAGTGCCACTAGAAGTAACACCTGTCACAAAATTAGGCTATAAATGCTTAAGTTAGCAGTATTGGCTAAAGCTAAAAAGTTAACTTTATCATTTTGATTTGGTTTAGTGTTCAGTTTATGGTGCAGGCTAAAGCCACCAGCTCATGTTGCTCCAGGTCAGCATGAAGCTTTTAAATATATTTTGTTTTACCCAAAATCTGCACCACACATCTCACATTTCTGAAACTGATTTTTTTTAATTTATTTATTGTGTCATGGTCGGGGTGATACTTGATAGTTTTCTGACTGTGAAACTTCCTGATACAATTGCAAACTGTCGCAGCAAGGATTTCAAGATCTTTGGCGATTGTCTTGCAGCATATAGAGCCACTATGTTTACTGACTCTGAGACAGCTGTTGTCTTCACCATTGTGAACCATTGTACTGAAAACTTAGAATTTAGGAGGGCCAATCAGTCTGACCAGGACCTGTCTTTATATTTCCCCATGTTTAAACATGTGCTGACAAAGCCAACAGAGGCAGTCTGTCATAATTACAGTGCTGGTCTGAGGGTCTGGTTAAGCTCTTATCTGACCTACTACTGAAAACCTGTGGACATGGAATGTGTTGATCTTTCTAATAGTACGTAGACCACAACAAAGCACGTACTTGCTGGTGGGAGGGTCCTCGATGCGATTACCCAGCTGGGACTCGTGGCTTTTGCTGCGTGTGAGAGTGATGTTGGGAAGTAGATGCAGCACCTTGCGGGATGGAGGTGGAGGTGTGCAGGGGGGCTTCAGACGGTGCCGTCTCTTTGAGGGTGGAGTTATTGGTGGAGTGGAGGTGTGCCCATGGAGCCGGGCTGCACGAGATATAGACATAGGGAATGGATCTGTAAGAGGACTTTCACTGTGGCCGTAAGATGCCAGCGCCTCTGGTGTGGGTGCTGCTGAAACTGAACCCGAGCGGGGATGGGGGAAGGTAGCGCAAGGAGTGGATGGGGTAGACTGGATGGTACACGGGCGGGCTAGAGGTGATGGACTGTGAGGGCGAATGGGAGTTCCCAAATTGGTTAGCTGGTCTGCGGTCAATAGAGAGCCACTGTCCCTCCTGGTGGGCTCAGACGACCAGGAAGTGCTGTCCTCTCTCAGTTCACCTCCTGTAAGAGAAAACAATGTGAATAGGAAACCCAAAGACAATTTTGTTATCCATTTAATATATAAAGTCTCTGATCATGTTAACACATACCAGATTCAGTGGCACTCTTCAGACAGGAGAGGGCAGTGCTGAGTCTGGCACAGTCTTCTGAACTGGACCCTAGTCTTCGCATTGTATCTCTAACCTGAGCACCGGTCATCTGCAGTAAAGCATCCAGGGACAACTTTGCTTCAACAGCCTGCAGGGGAGTAATGAAAAGGAAAACCTTACAGATTTTCATTGATTGATCAAATTAGGATTGAACAAAAGAAACATGCAAGAAGAATGGAGGTAGAAGCTTGTACTGGAGAAGAAAGCAACTCCGTTTAAAGTTAGTTAAAAAAGAACACAACACTATGGTTTAAGAGTGCAAATACAGTTATTCAACCTCTTGCTTATACTTAACTTTTGATTATCGAGATCAATACAGGTATAGTTTTCAAAACCTGCTCTCACACTGGTTAGCCCAATTAGACCAGAAAAGATAATAGTTAATAATTTAAAATATACCCGAAAAGTAATGAGCATTTCAAGAGCAGAAAGTCAGAGGTGCAAAAATTCATATAGACAACATCACTCAGACTCACAGGTAGCTTATATATGGGCCAATAATAACCAATGAAACTGAATACAGGGAGGTCCGTCTTGCTATGCAATCATGGTGGTAGTGTGTGGTCTTGCTTTTCCACACCATGAAATTAGAAAATTGACAGCTAGCTACAATATATCCAGCAGGTCTGACAACTTAATGAGTATCTTGCAGTTTTAAGTGGCTTTTTGAGGGTCAAGATTTGGTTTTGGGGTTTGAATTAAGCCATGGTTAACGTGAGGGAATGCACCTCATCTACGTCTGTTTCTATTTGTGTATTAGTCTGTGATCGTAGAAATATGATAATTAAAATAAAGCCATGCAAGTAGAATTACATGATTGCAATACTTGGTCACAATATGAATACAAAAATAACCAAATACAAAATGTCAACAGATAACCGCAAATAAAAAAGGTGAAAATTACAGATCAATCTTTTTGAAAAGTCAAAGTTTAGTTTAGTTAAATATGGTAGCATGTATGTTTTCACATTATGCTCATTACAGTCAAAAAGTAAGCCTGTCAAATCAGTCCCTCAGGGTTTTACTTTGATCTGAATAGCAGATTGGCTTCGGACTAAAATTCCTTTGATTATTCATGAGAATAACCACACACCAACCAAGCAATTCAAAACAAGACTGAACAGAAATGGAGTAACATTTATCTAAAGTTCAGTCACGAAGGAAGGAGGTTTTTAAAAAAAAAACAACAACAACAAAACAAACAGCACAAACCAGATTCTTCAGAGCAAACAAAAAGGAAATTGGACTTTCTACAGTAGATTTAGGATGTTTTTTTTGTTATTATTTGGAATGGGAAGTGCGTAATCACTTATCAGTCAGGTTAAACCCTTGCTCTGAGAGGGCAAACACTGGTAGCAAAACTAGGGCAACCTCCCACACTCCAGTGTACACTACAAGCAAAGCAAAGTTCTCACATGCAGACACACAAAGACGGGCGAGAATGAAAAATATTTGAAGTGGCCGTCTGTTTTCTGCTCATCTTCCAACTTCTCACAACAAAATCATAAATCTAGAAACACAAATACTATAGAATTTGCACAAATGCTGTAATGGGGCCTCCTGGATATATTGTTAGTGGTCAGAACTGCTATGAATGTAAAGTACACAAACCAATAAACATTTCAAATGTTTTTCTACACATCATTTAAGGGTGTTTTAGTCAGTAAAGGTCCCCCCACAGAGTGGCATTTTACAAATAATACTCAAATGTTATACAAGTAGATAGTTGATTAAACATTTGTAAGTTTTTTTAATCTCTTTTCTAAAAAAAAACGTCCACGGCTGTAAAGATAAAATCACAAAAAACTTAATAAACTCCCAAGAAAACACTTAAAAAGCTCCTCATGGGCCTCCCGTGGAATCACTCCTTGCAAGTTGAAGCAAGGGAACAGAGAAGTTGTATTTAATAAATAAGCCAACTACAATCAATGTTATGTTTTCAGACCATCCATTACATAATCCAGTTCGTACAGAATAGAGCGAGAAGATGCACTGTAAAAAATCTCAGTCTAATAAGGTGTGAGGATCTGACATGTCATGACAGCTCCGCATACATTACAATTACCCTGTGCGTGTATGGGATCAATCTGAGCACCTAGTATTCTATCCAAAACGCTCTTCTTTTCTAGCACAAAGACGAATGCTTTGAAGGGAAGCGAGGCCTAAACAGAGAAGCAAACAGAATAAAACTGAGCAAGACAGATAAAACTAAACTGTAAACAGAAGGCAGATGTGGAGCGAGTCCTTAAAACAAAGAGGAAAAGCATGTACAAGCTGGGGACAAACTGAAGAATAACAAGCACAGAAGCATTAAAAAATAAGCAGGTTACAGTTCAGTCGCAAAGCAAAAATGGAAGGACAAGAGCAATGAAAACATACAGTAGCAGATGGGGATTAAACAGTTTATAGCAGCAAAAGGAAGAGACATCAGTGAAAGAGGACAAAAATCCCAACAAGATTAAGAAAAAAAAATAAGGAAAATAAGTTAAAAAGCTACCAAGTTAACTTTAGTACGCAAAGGCACAAACAGACTTGCTGAAATAAAATCAGATCATACAGGTCCGTACAAGAAAACTGGTTCTACTACAACAATCACTGAAATATCCTCTGCTTAATAATGATACCTAATTTCTTGTGACGTACTAACTGAGAATCAAACTAGTCAAGTACTCCCCAGGAACCACACTCATTCAGCGATCTTAGGGGTTTATGTTTAAACTAGTCAATCGGTAGCAATTAATACCTTCATTTCCATTTGTTTCTGTCTGAAAAGTTCATCTGTGATGCCACTTTGGGAAACAGGCTGAAACATGAATGAACCAGATACAGTTTCCACAAATACAAATATCCAAAAACGCAACTTCACTCCACCAGAAACCAATTCAATAAAGCTTTCACTAGCTCGTTTGAGTCTTTAACAAACGTTTACTTTTGAGACATTCCTCACACACTTGTCAAAAACTCACTGCTCGGTCTCACAAACACGGGATCAAATGATAAATGGAGGGATGCATTGAACTAGCTCTCCAAGCATTCAATGAGTGTCCAAACAAGTCTATGTGACAAAGTATGAACAGTCACTTTGTCGTATCACTCTGATAAAACATGTTTAAAGCGTTGCATATTGATCAAACTGAAAAAAAGACCCGGCTGAATTGAAGATTTTACTGCAACAAAATGCCTGACCAGTTAGCCTTTTTGATGACATTCCTCATGCACATGAGAACATGGACTGAGTACACAAACCAAGTGCACAGCAGTGTGACACAAACGCAGTCGCCCCAGCCAGAGTAGACTGGCATTCGTACAAAAACGACATGACCTACCTCGATGAGCTCTGCTCGCAGGTTGATGGTGCGCAGCCAGTCTCGTAAGTGTGGGTAGCTGTCCAGGGCCTCGGGCCTCTCTGTCTCTGGCACTTTCTGCTTGCACTGCAGCTGTTTACAGATGTATTTCATCAGTTTCACCTGCAGGGAGCAATAGAGAACATAGCACAGAAGGGAGGGGCAGGTTAAAGGTGAGGCTCACTGCCTGCAAGGAGGCTTTCACTGTGAAGGGTATCTGCCACACCTGTATTGGCAGTAGACTTATTTTTGCAGAGACAGAACACAAGTTATGCTGAATATGGACTTCGTGCCTTCCATTCTTTGGGGGTAAAAACAGTTACAAATGACTACTTCTGATCTGTGAAATTAAAATGACACACACGAGCCTCACAAATATTTTCCATTAACAGATGCATGGATTAGTCCATGCTCACACATGCTCACTATTTTCCATTCCGAACCCAATGTACCTGCAGTGACAACACCACCGTTTGTTTCCATGTGCCCTCTGCGGACAAGATGGCTAATTAGATAGAAACTGCTATTATTGTGCAGGGGCTGGTCATCTAATGAGAGCAGCTGCGGTGCTGGCAGAACATATAAGTACATTTGGAGAGAATACGTAGCTCGTACACAAAGTACTAAGACATGGTGAAGATGCCACATGACCTACCTATTTTAAAGTTAGTAACGAGACCATTATACTTCCTTTTCATCGGTAATTCCGAGACTACTTGCCGAAGTTTTAACCTTTGGTCACAATCAGGGCCATCTCGAGTAAAATGAATTAATAAATTCAGATCAAGAGATGCAGGGAAGACTCTCTTTCCTTTCATTTGTACCGCATCTTCCTCTCTAGACATCATTCACAATGCAGCCATATTGCGATGGCTCAATGGAGTGAATGGAAAGAAGAACAAAAAGCTGCCTATATACATAATTCTGCGTAATGGCACCGATACTCAGAAACCAACTCACAAACTCCAGTCCTCTTCTTAATGCTTACATTTGCTAATCAGACCAGTAATGACTAAAACCTTAGGGCGATCTTTACTACAGTGTCAGATGACATCAGAAACATCAGATAAACCTGCTTCTGTTCAATACCCAAAACCTCCAGCCAATGTACATGATTACATTGGAGTCTTGTTCTCAGAGCCTCTATACAACTGTGAGACTTCAATGCTTTAATGTCAAGTGCAGTGGTCCGTCCAGTGAATAAGTATTACAATGAACACCACGGTGTTGGTTTGCAGGAGCCTGCATTGTGCGGCTCAGCATGACTGTATAGTGTGTCCTTATCTCACAGTCTATCTATAAGAGTCCATTACAGCAGGCAGCACCTTCAGATGAGCTGTGCAGCAACCAGCTAGCTCGCGACCTGCCACACACCTTTAGAGCGCCGCAACAACAATGGCAAGCGCGAGTCTTTCTCTGCTCATTCAACCACGTCCATGACACAACCACTCACAAGCTAGATAGAAAACACTCGTTGCAAGTGCGGCCTTGGGAGGTAAAAAAGCTGCTTCGTGGCGGCGCACAAAAACATCTCCTTTGTAGTTTTAAGAGATAAAGAGGATGGAGAGGAGGCAAATGCTCTATGTGTTGACCCTGACTCTTCTATTCAACTCCGTAGCCACTCACCAATTATCCGATGCAGAGAGAATATTTAACGGTAAAAAGAACCCTGAATGTAAACGAATGAAAAGCATCACTTTCATCCGTGAAAAGCTGAACGCTCAAAATGAAAACAGATATTAAAAAGCATGTGACTAAAATGCAAATTTCCAGCTTTAAATAATGACAATGTTTGCTGAAATAGGTTAAAGGGCTGCAATAAAAAGCTGCTCCTTCTATAGGAGCTTTCCAGGCCATTTTCATTTGGCCTGGAAACACTTATACTTCTGTACACATATGCAAACACACAGACAAGTATACAAAGTGGATGGAAGATACAAGCTGGATTGCACAACATGAAGCTGCCATAAATGGTAAGCTACATTCAAATCCAATCCAATTCAAATACATATGCTCTCATCAAATATCTAAATTCCTGTAATGAGTCTTTAGAACTGGATGATCATGATCAACAGTAAGGTGCATTTACTTAATGCAGTTAACAAGATAGCCTCCTTCTTTACCTCCTATACATTTGTGCAGCACTGTGACGTCAGGTTACCTAGCAACCTCTCTTCTGAGTCGTCAGCAACATTTCAGTGGGATTTTCCCATACATGTGAAACGCAGAGCTCAGACACAATACATCTCGACATACAGACGTCATCACGTGTAGTAGCTGCAGTACCTACCAAACATGACCAGCATGTTTATCTCCTATCACTCACAGGACAATCACTTTACCAATTAGGGCTCTAAATAAGTGAGATGGATAGGATTACACAAGCACACAAGTCCCCAAATCCCTCACTGATATCAGAGATGTTTGTGTTGGAAGCGCAGCGAGGCACACCAGTGAACCAAGAGATAATGACAGGCCCCTTGCGTTTTATTTTTGGTGCAGAGTGGAGAAAAACAGCGTTTGACGTGTGGCCTGGAGGTGGGAGGAGGGGGAGGAGAAATGGCGTCAGAGCCCACCTGTCAGCGGAGCTAAACAACACCATGGCAACGGCCTAATGCTGCGCAGAGATGAGTGACAGTCGGCGTGTCAGCCACCAGAGAGGGCGGAGGAGTCCCAGCAGCGGCCGGCCTGACACAGCAGACTCGGGGAGCCGATCCCACTGCCTCAGTTGTTTTCTCAAGGCTCTTGCTGACACAGCCACTTTGGTGCACCTGCCAAGGATAGCATGGCCTATCTGAGCACGGAGCAACAGAGCTCCATTCCAGAAAATGATATTTGTACAGGAAGGTCAGATCATTTCTCCCAGACTAAAACACACACGCATACATATTTCTTGTTGCAAGAACAGACCCACTACATAACAACTCTACTGATGTTATATCAGCCATTAATGCATGTCCTCTCTAAAGAGGCACAAGAAGCTATTTATGGAAGTCAACTGTGTTTGGGGCTGAAAATGTATTTTACTTACATATAAGGACTCACACACACAGAGACACACACGCATATATACACAGTTATGCAGAGGTCAGGTCGCAAGAGGGGGGTTGGTCCATTGGGGGTACATGGCTGATAGTCCAAGACAATGGTCAACTGCCCCTCCTCCATCATTGCTACAAACAGTGCAAGCTGACGCTTGGCTGAGGGGGTGTCAAAGAGGTGACAGAGTTGCTTCCAACTCTGTGCAAATAATTGCAAGGTGTGTCTGTCCAAGCCTAGACAACACATAAACACCTGGCCTTGTTTAAGGCTTACACCTTGTCATGTTGAACAGAAGAAAAAGTGGCCACTGAGGCTTTTTAAAATATCTCAAGACAGATGTACAGTTTTTTTCTGGCCCTTTTCCCCAAAAGAACCAACTCCAGTATAAGGAAGCCCACCGTGCATGCATACACATCCAATCATTTTAACCATTTAGTATACAACCTGACATATAATACTATCTTTTCAATGAGTGGGAGATAAGAGCAACCAAATCCTCTCTTTGCCACAAAAGAAGCAATGCAGAGACTAAAAATGACAGGATGTAATGCAACTCTTCCTGGGCCAGTTCAAGAATATATCAAGGCCTGCCTACACTGTTCAACTATTCTGATTTCCACATCATGCACTCCATTTTTATTGGCTACCCCCTCCCCCTAAGGAAAAAAAAAAGGAAACAGTCAGTGTCAGCTCTGATAGTCACTAGAGTTGTGTTTCCTCCATTTCCCTGATGTGAGCGACATTCTTGGCTGTCTACTTCTAGGCCTCCAACAGACACACAAACACACACGCAGCGGTTGTCATGTCACAAAAGGCAGCCCAGCGGATTGGCTTTGATTCTCCCCTCCCCTTTCCTGCCTGCTCTCCCCTCTCGCAGAGGCTCTTTGCGCGTCATTTGATTTTCTTATTTAACAACCAACCCTGAAAATGCGTAGGAAGAAAGATGTCTAAATATAGATGCAGCCACAACAGCTCGCACCACGAGCGCACAGCAAACTCTCTCCAACACCATGAGGAGACAAAACAGAGTGACGCTTTGCTTGTTTGCAGATCATTACAGAGAGCACTGATCAGAAAGATAGGGCAGTGAATCGCTTTTATGGAAAGATTCGCAGGTATGAATGCATCCCTCGGAGCATTTACTTCAGGTTATGCAAAACATGGCTTAAGCAAAACTCAAATTTTTTTATAAGGATGCTTTTTAAGTTGCCACTTTTGTGTGTCTGGATCATGCAAATTAATTTGGATATTGTTTGGAAGCATACAAGCAGCTAAGGCAGCATAAGAGGATATGATGAAAACAAAAGTCAGGAACATGTAAAGAGCTCCAGTCAAAGTAACACGTGGCCAGCATGTGAGGCAGACAGGGACCGAGCTGAGTGGGATTAACATGTGAAAAGTGAAGTACCAGTTAGCACTCCATTTAAGAGGCCAGTATCATTATCCTCTCACTGGCAAGGCAGAAAAAAACACACACACACAGTTCAAGTGGAATAATAAAGCTCACTCAATGAGAGAATAAAGCCATTTCAAGCCGCTCTTGATTGCACTCTAGTGCAATATGGGAACGATAACCCCCACCGCGAGTGAGACAACTTCCCTGACCTCACACAGATTGCACAAATTCAACACATGAATTAAAAGCTTTGATTGTGATGACATCTATCACATGTTTCTCCTGCTACTGGACAGGATTCATACTTATAATATATAATAAATAGAAATATGCACAGGAGAGTTGCAGGCCAGTGTGCTTGTGAGTTTTGGGTCTGAGGCAGGCTACTATAGTACCACCTTGCGCTTCTTTCATTTCACAGGAAATAAAACAGGAAACATCAAATCTGAACTCAGAATCACATAAGTTTAGCATTTAATGGGTAACGCAATATTTACCGCCAACTGCCTAGCCTTGAGGTTTGTGATATCAGAGGCATGTGGAGGGGAAAATTCTCAAGAAGGGGTGAAGGAAGAAGTGAAAGTGCACACCATGGCAAGCTGCAACACAGTCTGCCAGTAAAGGCCTACAATGTCAGAGCAGCGTCAATGTCACCAGAAAAGCTTGGTATGTATGCGCATTCACGCCACTGACTTTTCCTCCACTGTAGCTACTGTCCATACAATCCATTTAATACAGAAATGACTTCGGAAATGGTCTCGTATACAAAGTTTTGCATAATCTATGATTTGAAAAGTGAAGACATCAAAGCTGCCTTTTGTAACTGGAGATGAGTCACACACAACTACCGAAATTAATAATAAAAAAAAAACCCCTATTGAACAATTAACATCATAATAACAGAGAATATCACATTTCACGCTTGTGCCTACATACTGAAGCTATAGTGAAATGTGCATTTTTGCCAATATGAGGTCAATCTGATGACCAAAAAATGTCTTCGCAGTGTATTTTGCTTAAAAGTTTCCTGAAACATGTGAAAACTCTTTATGTCGAGCAGCTTCAACTCAGTTTGAGACGAAGCTCAGACACACGTCATGCAGTCGTTGTGGAGGTTCTAATCTGTTAACAAGGAAGCATAATGTTCCACACACACACACACAGCTTGAGACCACTTATCTACATGATGGCACCACCAGCTCTCCCATGAAAGACATCCTGGACCATCTTAACAATGACGCCGGATTTGTTTGACGTTATGCCCACTTGATCTGTGATCACAACCTTAATTCAAATCCCAGTTCTAATGGTTAAAGCTCCTTTTCTACTGTGAGATGAACTGTGATCCTGAAAGTTACAGGTTGCCTGTTAAACATTTCAACCTGGGCTTTATGATATTAAGGAATGTTTATTGTTCTTCGCTGGAAACCTCGCCGTTATCTTGTCCCCTCTTGGACTGTTAAAGACAGGACAGCTATTTACCAGCAAACATGAAAGTAACAGACTTGATCCCATATTTACATTTCTAATCTGAACTATTATATCGGTTATAAAGGGAAGCCAAGCAACTGGAGGCTCACTTCCTGTCAAAAATCAGTTTCTTGACTTTCTCTTTCATCATTTTCTGTACATCTATTCACCTTTTTAAATAGTCATTATCGTCTGCCTTGTTGGACGGAGAAGAAATCAATAATACAAAATAATCAATTATCATACTTGGTTTTATCGTTCTTCCCTTTCAGATAAAAAAACAAACAAAAATAAGATAAACTAACAATTGTACACAGTGTGGTAGGATAAAGACGTATAACACATCAGTACAACAGACAAGGAAAAAAACTAAACGCCAATACACACTGGAAATGTACTCCTTCACCCGTTTTGACTCATTTGGGTAAAGATGCCACAATAAAAAAACAGATAAGAATCAGTAAGTGAGGGAAAAAAATAAAGGTAACTGACGTTGGTGCCGAGAAAAAAGTTCAAACTTTCCAACTAAACCGAACATAACCAACCACTGCAACTTATGAGCATCACACTCTAGGTTCTCAGACTACCTGATCAAAGGTGCATTTTGAATTTACTCGAGACTTTAGGAGTCACGACATTTGTGTGTATGAATTTGCCCAGTAAAAGTAAATCAATAAATAGAAAAGGTAAAGGCTACAAGGAGCAGCTGCACTCTAAACTCACTCCTGAACAGAAATGAATGATGATTGTACTTTTGCGTCAGTGGTCAATCAGTGAAAATAAGATTTAATAAATAAAATTAACAAAATACCATTAAGACATAGAATTAGCTGTGCTGTAAGCCAGAAAATGTCTACAGTACCCGTTTCCAGTACTTCCGTCCAACTTCCAAGTCAGTGAGCACTTTGAGGCTCTTATCTCCACTAAAGGCACAAGAAGATTTCAATACAAAAAGGTTTCTAGCTCTTCTTATTCTCGAGGTACAATGGGGAAGGAATCTGAGCACGGCTAGACCACAAACCAGCTCAAACTAAATTCAAATGACCCCATCCCCAGTTTGAGCGAGCACCTAATAACAGCTTCACAGGCACGGGAAAAAAAGACCCCAAAGCAGTGTTTTGTAGTCTTCAAGCAGCATGTGAGAGCAACGCTGCCCGTCCATTGTCATGTAGAACAATGCTGGTGCAAAATGTATCTACGAGACAGCATACCTCAGGAAGTCCTCTGCCAGATCACGTCCTGTTCTACCGACGAGGCGCACATGACAACGGATAAAGAAGAGTTGAAGAATGTAGGCTAGGACGGGCCATGACTCCACAAGTCCCTGTTACCTCTACGTTTTAACCAGTTCAGGCATGCATTTCATAACCTGCAACTTGGCTTGAGGAAACAAAAATGCAACCGGGAGTTCAACTTCATTTTCCTCTCACTGCACGTGAGAAATGGGAGGGGATTTAAGGTGGGCTCAAACAAGACAACTAAAAAACAAGCAAACCGATTTTTTTGTCTGGTATCTATCTCAGTTAATAGTCGGTTTCATCTAATACCAGGCTTCTTCACTTGAGCCAGTGAAAATGTGCTCCCACGCAGCAGCTTGCCAACCTTAACCTCATGCCTGCCAGTCAGTGAAGGAGCCACATAATTCTTTTGAGAACATTCATATTCCCAAACCAGATGAAAAATTGCACTGGAGAGCTTGAGACCAATTTGTCATCTCTCATTGTCCTTGGGTACATCTTCTTCTGCACTGATGTGTCGGCCCTGCTGAGGCAAACGAGCTGTGAATAACAAGATTACAGATAGGATCTAACTTTGCAAATAAATAGCCCAGCTTTAAGGAGCTACTTTACCCATTAGGAATGATTCTTTAGCATTATGAAGGTCTTTTGAAAGCAGTTTGCCGTGTCTCTCTGTGGCTGAAACTAAACGCCCCGCACTTTCTGGAACATAACGTGTCAGGGAACAGCATTATTGTTCATCGGGGTGTTCAGTTATACAGAAATAAAACAGACATGGATAATTGATAGCCTCTAGCCAATCAGAACTGAATATTCCCTTTAGCCAAGGTATAAGGCTTAAATAAACCATGACCGAGAAAACCCATTTACTGTCCATCATGTCTGGAGCGATCATCTACTTTTTAATTGTACGTAGCCTATTTGTAGGCATAAAACTTTCAATATCCCACTGCTTTCTACATCTCCATGTGTACCATCTCACTCAATTATATCCATTCACAGTTCTTCCCATCAGCCTCTGGTAAAATCAGGGCCTGATGTCATGTGGAAATATGCAGGCCTGAAGTAATCAAACATTTTGCAATCTTAATCTACATACTTGAACATCTAGACATAAGGCATCCATATAGCACAAAATATCCATGTATCCAAACCAGAACTGTTCAAAAACACCCCAAAGTGCCCCTAAAACAGACAGTAGAATAAAAACAAAAGCAGAAAACTACGTTATATCTGACTGTATAGTAACCCTGGCAGAGTGAAGCCAAGGATGCCTCCTAGAACATTTTTTGCTGTTAAATGACATTGCTTGATCTTACCAGGCATGAATTCTCTGACACTGCATGCTCTAGTAGGATATGTTGCCCCGTTTCTCAAAAATAAATAAATAACGGAAACGGCTCTTGCGCAAAGCATTGTCAAGTCATCCCAACACGACAGTACTGAATCTGCATCCAGATGGAGGAGAGCATCAGCCTTCCCTGCCTACGGTTTTTTTTTTTTGGGAGGGGGGAAGCAGATAAGCCAGATGGAACACGTCGTGGGCTACGTTTCATCTTTTATTTTTCTTTGCAGGCCCAGCTGCACCGCCACAAAATCCGGAGCGGAGCTGAATACAGGAACATAAATAATAGCAGTATCAGATTATTGAATGTGTGCCATTAGGCCGGGCTGAAATTCAGTTGCACGGCACGGCGATGTGAAGCACCAAGAAGAGCTCCTGACAAATAATAGAGAAGGAGGTCACACAAATAGCTGAATCAAACGCATCATTGTTGTCTTCATTATTTAGGAGCAAATCAAGCCCACTTCACAATCATTTTTGAGTCATCTTCGCCTCAATGCATCGACCTAGTAGCACACTGTAAGCGACAAAATATTAGGGCGCCTCACTTGCAGCCCACATTCAACCCGGTGAGGCGGACATAGCGTTAGGGCTTCATGACTTCGCAATTTGACTATACTACTTTCTACGGCAAGACGCCGCATTTGACATATCCGAAAAGCTTATTACCTCTAAAGTGCGTATTTCTTGCTGTGTAAGGTCGTTGGACGCGGCGCATTTGGTCCGTAGCCCCTGTAAACTGGAGATGGAGATATCAATCATATTCTGGATGAGTTCGCATTGATGTAGTGCGGCCATCGCTGCGCCACCGCCGCTGTCCCTCTCCGGCTGCTCATCACTCTCGACCATCTTCCCACCTTTGGCAGACACACTATCCATTCCTCAGCATTGGGCACAGCTGGAAGGGCTGGAGTCAAACCGCTGAGCACAAATAAAACATATGCAGCAGTCCAGCGTATCTCCGACCTATTGTGGAAGTTAGCTGACAGCAACTGTCCCCAGCTCCCAGCCTGAAAAAACAAGTCAGGACGCAAACTAAATATATTTTGTAAAGACAATGTGCTCGACGGTAGCCCGTTTCGCAAAACGGTCCGAAGTCCGGTAATGCTTGACTTGTATTTTCAGTCCGTGTGGGCTTCCGACAAGAGGATACACTAGCTTCCACCGACAGCTCCGGCAGAGGCTTCACCGTCTGTCAGCTGTTGGGAACATCATGGTGAGCGGTGCAAACTGGGAAATGAAGTCATACAGGCTACACAAACTACACTCCGCACTACACCTCCCAACAAGCTCATGCCAGGAAGAAATTGTTTTGTTGGTTTTGTTGTTGTTGTTTTGTTTGTTTTTTTGGAGGGGGGGGGGGGGGGGGATTTAATAATTCAAAAAACACCAGGGAGTCTTTTTTCCCCTCACGTTTCGACTCCTAAAAACTACTTTTTTTTTTTTCCAGCCTTTAGATAGCCAAAG
>JBBBVU010000016.1:5917705-5934405 GCA_037177055.1 Atherinosoma microstoma | reverse complement strand
TGTGCAGAACTGAGAAGAGATACCAAATCTGCAGTTTACTTATTAACTCATCAGTCTCAACAAACTGACAATAGAATGTAATGTCAGTTCCTGTACAAGATCCTCAACACTGGCAACATAATACTGAATATACTTTTCTTCATATTCCTAATTTATTTTGATTGAATGTTGTTTCATTGGTTGATAAAAAGTAAACAAGACTGCACATTGATGGGAATTATCATGACTAATATATATGCCAATTAACAAATATAAGTGATATATACTTGGAAGCAAGCAAATTGAGGCATGCATGCATGTAGCTGTCAAATTCAAGGCAGTATTGGCAAATAAGTAGCAAGGCCTTGATTGTACAGCAGTTCCTTCATTAAAGCTTTTCTTAATTTTTTTCATTTTCCATTATCCCCACAGATGACATCATCCCCACTGTAAATGCTTGTAGTTCTCTACATTAGAACCTGAAACGGTCAGTTTCTCATTGTAAACAAATCAATCTGGTAATAAAGATCTGCAAAAAAAAGTTAAACATGTTTCACCTGATTAAGAAAGACAAGGAGAAAGACAAGGAGAAGGAAAAAGAAACGGGAAAGAAGGAAAAGAAAGACAAGAAAGACAAGAAAGAACGTATGTCCCAGGCAGAGTTAAAGAGCCTAGAAGAGATGAGTATACGTAGAGGCTTCTTCCACCTTAACAGAGGGAGCTCCAAGAGGGACTCCAGGAGCAAGTTGGAGATCTCCAACCCTATTCCAATTAAGGTGGCTAGCAACTCGGAGCTGTGCCTGACAAACCTGGAGACTGAGCATCTTCACAATACCCCAGATCAGGATGTAGAGCAAACCTGTACAAGTACCTCTGGTGAAGATGTGATGAGAAATGAACTGGAACATCATCGCAGCTCTGTAAAGGAGAGAGCAGCAAAATTTGGGGAATTGGCAAAACCAAATCCATTGATGGGCCAGAAGCAAGTACCTTTTCCTCAAAGAAGCACAGAGGCCAATGCTTTTGAGGCCCCACAGCTCTCTGGTCAGAGCAGGACTGCATTTAACACAAACTCCTTTCTTAACCTGAAAGGTACTGTCATGGTTCACATTCCTGAGCTGGTTGAGAAGACCTACCCTGGCGTACAATTACAGTTGCCTCTGCTTGTCGCTCCACCGGTACCAGATCCAAGAGAACTTGAAATACAACGACGCAACACTGGGGATTTCGGCTTTTCTTTGAGGAGAACCACCATGCTGGAGAGGCAGCCTGATGGTGGAGTATGCCGACGCGTGGTACATTTTGCTGAACCAGGGGCGGGGACCAAGGACCGGGCTTTGGGTCTCGTACCGGGAGACAGACTAGTAGAAATCAATGGAATCAATGTAGAGAGCAAAAACAGGGATGAAATCGTGGAGATGATCCGTCAGTCTGGAGAGTCAGTTCGGCTAAAAGTGCAGCCGATTTTGGAGCTGAGTGAGTTGAACCGCAGCTGGCTGAGATCCACTCAAGGTCTCCCCAAAGAAGTCATTGATGTGAGTACTATTATTTAATCCTACTTGCTTTACAATGTGATTAGAGTCTTGCAAACACAAATTTCCCATTTATGTATCATCAGATTTTTTTTCCTGTGCTGTTTCAATGATTTCATACCTCCATTTAGAAAAAAAAAAAATTTTCTTTGATGGTTATGATTTTATTTAAGAGTTATCACAATTTCTATTACAATTTATGAAGATTAATGCAAATCTTTGGTTATATTCATATGGGACTAAGAATCCATGTTGCATATATGCTTGGGCAAAAGTTCTTATCACTTAAAAATGTCTAAAATTCCCCCCCAAAAACAGCCTTTTTCATCATCTCCCTTTTCTTTCTTCCTAAGTCTGTTGTTTTGCACTCATATTTAGTGGATTAAAGATGTCTAGATTATGGGGGGAACTGTAATGACACTGGTGATGTGCCAGGGTGTATTGCACAGTTTCTGTGTGTGTGTTTTGAAAGAGAGAATGTGTTCTGGTGTACATATAATCCCCCTCCCACCCCCCTAGTCCTTTGAGACCAAACAATGGGACGTTGAAAGAAACAACGGCCCAAACGCCACCACAGCTCATGGCCATATGGTCTAGTAAGACTTGGCTGGCAGCCCATTCACTTCTTTTCTCCAGCATAATCATTGGCAGCAAGTAGAGGGCCATCAAGTTAAACTCTTTATTAGCCGGCACAACAAACACCTGAATTTGATCCTTTTGTTGTTTGGCTTTGTATCCGTATAGTTTATAGATTGGGTTTGTCATGACTAGACAATATATTCTTACTTTAGTTATGCAGTAACATTGGGTGGTGTATATTAGCTATTCATGAAATGGCTTATTTTTCCTTCACCATACTGAGCAGCGTTATTTTTATTAAACTTAAGTGTTATTTTATCTATCATCCTGAAATCTGAAATTTAAAAAAAAAAATGTTTTCCCAAGGAATACAATAAAGGGCATGCAATTGGGTGCTTTAGCAGAGGTCTAATTTATTTCTAGTTACAATTAAACAAGAACTAAGGTTATTAAAAAAAAGAAAAGAACAAGCTCACTAATGCGTAGGTTTTGAGCATTCTTTGGGAGTGCCTAGATGTAACGTGGGAATAAATGTACACAAAACGGCATACGCAATTAATTTGCTTCCTTATGAGAGCTGCTTGTTCTCTTGTCCTGCTTTGTCCCACATTCAAACAGTCTTGATGATCGTTAAGAGACAGGCGATTTGAAAAAAGCTGAAAATGTGCTTGTGAGGCTGACCTAGAACCAACAGCACTATTTATAGGTGGTTAAATTAAGATCTGGATTCTAGATGGAGAACTCAGAAACACAGTCTGATACTGCTGGTGATGCATGAACATATAGTTTTATTTATTTCTTAATTGGGGGAATGTGCTGCTTCATTGTCATGGTGTATAAGACTATGTTGATCCTACTCTTATATCTCTGTTTTAAAAAAACAACAAAAAAACAACTAAAGCAAGGTAGTTGTTTGCAGGTGAACACTGACTTTGTGGAGTGACTTTGTCATCATTGTGAAGTTGCTAAGCAACCAGTGTGTAACTGAGAATACAATAATAATAAGCCTGTTACTAAACAAAAAGTGCTCAGGATTGTTATCAGCCAAACACCTGCTCTCTGGTTGTCCGCTGTCTGTGTCCCCCCCCCCCCCCCACTTCATTATTATTGTATGGCTCCTGATTACAGCACCGGCAGCTTTCAGCTGCATAAAATACCCCTCACCTTTTCATGCAAATCTGTCTGCTTGTCATAAAAAAAGGAATCTCCTCACAAATCTAAATCTGAGTAGCACTAAATAAATCCTGTATTATCTAAAAGATTAGCATATTTGCTATTCAGGCAGGGTCAGTGGTTGATCCTGTCTAAAGAGGGAGAAAGAACTTCTGCAGCGAAATGAAATAATTTCATGCATGCATGGTTGAGAATTTGAACCTTTTGTCCATCGGGTGACAGCCACTTTTTAACAAAACACAAGTGCAACTGATAGCTTTTGTCTCTTCTGTTTTATTTCCAAAGCTCTCAATAGCTTTCCTATGTCACTTGAAACTTCCCATCCTATATATCAAGTTTCCCTACTAAATCTTTAAAAGAAGAAATTAATTATCTTGATTGATCATGTATTTATAAATAAGTATGCAGTGTTAATTTCGCATAGTGGCCAACTGTTTCATTTGCTATAGCAGCACCATTAATTTGCACACATTTACCGTCTTTCTGCAGTTCAACCGTTATTATTCAGAATGAAATGAGCAAACTGTGTAAACTCCTGTCCAAGCTGCTTATTGAAATGACATCTTCCCCATTACAAGTAGGAAGATGCTGCAAAAGCAGTGAGTACAAGTCGGTAAGAGGTGCATTTTCTTTGGATAAAGCTGTTTTGTTTATAATAGATGTTATGCTTAAGAGGTTATTTCCCCTCCATCTTCCACCTTTGTCATCAGTGTGACTATTCTGATTGCAATTTGACAGCATAGGGCGGATACCTTGCATTCACGGGTGTGTCACTCATGTCATGTCTGTTGCTCAATGAGATGTTTTGCTTGCCATACAAACCCTCGGCTTGTCAGCCAGAGACAACAACATGCATTAGGTATTTGTCATGAAGTACTTACATTGCTTTTATGAGAAAATGTGTTGAGATGAGGCATGCATGCAGGCCTGCTGCTAACCCTGTTTGTTGGAATCACAATTCCTATTTACTCTGTTCAGTTCAGATGATGTCTATTGGCTGCTATGTGATGTCTTTTTCCTGCTGCTTTTACAGAAGTGCAGGTGAGATCACGCTTCAGTAGAAGTTAGTTAAAATATGTTCATTTTCAAGCTTGAAATCTAGGTCGAATCCTAGAGTTTTTAAAAGTGTGATATCCTATGATTCACCTGTACTTTGGACTTGCAAAGGCATGGAAACCATTCAAATGTCTTATGCAATTTCTTTTTTCTGTTTTTGGATACGCTTTATTTAGACTTCACCTACTAATCCTCAGGTCCCCTCAATACATTAGTTAATTTTATTTTAAGATTAAACAAGGAGTTGTTTGTTTGAGATAACCTTTTAAAAATATATTTTTTCAAATGTATGTTTTTACTATTACGTAATGAATATTATAATAAGAATGTGGCGTTGATAGTAATTCATGTCACATGTTGCGCCCCTGTTAGCCCTCACCAGGCCAGGACAATCCATGAGTTACCATTGTAAAAAGGCACAATTGTCTATATTGTCCATACCTGAGGAGGTACAGATAACAGACACGCATGCAGGGGCTTGCACTAGGTCACCACTCTCTTGTTGCAGGAAATCACCATGCTGGCACAAGCTTTTAGACTTTATCCCCTAGAGATTAGCCTTACATTCTTTGTATTTAAATAAAATCCATACTTTTGCAGACTCTGGTGTCACTTTTTATGGTATGTTTTGGTCCATGTGCTGCAGAGCAGAATTTATGGTATGGATGGATTTAACTAGGTCAGAATCAGCTGTTTCTGTGCTGTATAGAATATTTAATCTTTAGGCTGATGTGTAGAAAAACAGTCAACACATTGCTGTGTCCCAGTAACAGACTCCAGGGATTAACAGTCTGGGCTAGATAGCCCAGCATGGCTTTATGTTTGCCTTGATCTCACTGAGTGTTAGCATGTGAGCTCCTGAGCTTTACATGAGAAAGAATGCTGCATGTTTTCCAGGAAGCTTCTGTTTTTGTTAATTAAATATAATTTGCTATTGCAGTCAAAAGTAAGGCAACATTTTCATAGATGCGTTTACTCTTGCTGATTCTGGATGAGCTAGCTCAAAACACAGCTGCTATCATTTGATTGATGGTTTGATAACAGGCGCTGTTTATGTGTTTATGTTAAGGAAAAATACGTGCGTGATTGGATAAGCTTGTCCCCGCCCAGTTAAGCAAGTGTCTGCATTGCTGTGTTATTCTTGAATGACTGCTTTCCACTGAACTGAGAGCTAAACACTTACCTCCAGCCACCCTACCCTTATCTCTCTCTGTGTGTGTTTTTTTTCTTTCAACCCAACTGGTTTTACAGCAATGCCGTTTCAGAAAATAACTTCGTCAGATTATCCTGACTTTTTTGTTTGAAATGCTTGAAACCTAATTGTTATACTTTTTGCAACCGGTGTTTTGTAAAGCACCTGTATTAAGATTTCCAACTAAGTAAACAAGTCTTGAATGCAGGTCAGTAGTGTGCCAATTCAAAGCTCACTGTGAGGTAATCTGTTCATTGGTTTATAGCTCCCTCTTGTGGTGTAAAATGCAAAATAACAAACATGACTTGTCATGAATATTGAAGATATTGTGTGGCCTTAGGTAAACCGATGTGTATTTGAGTATATTAAGTTTAAAAAAAAAAAGACATGTGAATTAGTTTATTGTAGATTTAAGCGACTATTCTTAATTGGCTGCTGATGTTGTTTTGGATCTTTTTAGCGTGTTTTTAGTTTCCTTTTAAATTGAAAATGATGGTTATATTGCTGGAAGGACCTGTAACACTTGATTTATCACCACATGAGTAAGACTGTGTTTTTGATTCACTGTCACCAGGAGAAGAACGTGGCAGGCAAACGTGGCCGAGGCAATGAATTTAGTTGTGCAGATTCTATTAATAGCCCCTCTGTATTTCAGCAGCTGTCCCTCTTCCATCCCCCGGCCAAACCCCTCTCACATTACCCCCCTTCCTCAGACCAGCTTTACTGTGCTGTTCTGGTTCTGACCCCTCCCTCGAGGTTGCCCTCCCTCTCAGGGGTACGAGTGTGTGTGCTCCTAGCAGACTTAGATCTTGCCCTACCTTAGGTCTGACTGTACTGCTCCAGTGGCTGAGTGAAGATTGGAAGGTTAACCAGGCCCAGAGAGGAGGTAATGGGCTTGAGCCTCTGGTCGACTGTGTGTGTGGCGAATGGTGTGATCTGCCTAGGGTGTACATGCTCTGCTTAGCAGTTCCATTAGGGCTCTGATAGCGTCTCAGAATGGCCTCCTTTGCTGCTCAAACTATTTTTAGGAGTGGCCGCTGATGAAAGCAGGGCCAGAGATGGTGAAATACTTGCTGGGTAACTCATTCTTGCTGTGGCACTGCTGAATTTTAGGGTAGACATTGAAAAGTTGTGACAGAAGTTGTACAGGTTTTTGCAAGGTGCTGTGTTCTGTGGTGATGTAATGTAGTACTGTGTTTTGTCGGAGTAAAGGGTCATTTCGGCATCTATAATAACTGAACGAATGTAGATTTTTTTTCTTTTTGTCTCTTTTCCATTTGTGTTTAACTGTTAGCAAAGCAGACCTCTCATTTCATCTTGTTCTACATGTGTTCTGTCCTCAGCGCTGCATTTTCCCACTGCCCTGTTGGTGTCTGACCTGTTGTGGGCAGAAAACAAGTTCCCACCGCTCACCCTTAAATTTCCATTCTTCATCGCTCAGCACAATCCATCCTCTACTCTCCGGCTGCCTCTTATTTTTCTCTCATCATTCCATACATTTATTCTCCACGTCATCAAGCTTAAATCCATGACTTCTGGCCTGACACCATGGCGTACAAATCACGCTTTTCATTCTGGGAACAAAAGGGAAGTGTCGTCCGGTTGTGTATTTCATGTCTGCATCGTGTTCGTTGTTAAATTTTTGTAACGTGAGTTTATGCAAATCGAGAAAAGCTTTTGTCCAACTGTGAGGTTTGATCTTTTTTATGTTGCTTTCTCTTCTTTAGGTTAAAGTTGACAACAAGCCAGATGTAAGTGTTTTTTTTCAGCTGCATGCGTTTGGACAGTTAATCACATGATGTGAACTGTTTCTGTATGCTGAAAGAGAGACTGAAATATTTTGTTGATGCTTCCAAAGGTGAAGTCAGTTAGCTGAAAATGGTTCAGAGAGATTAGCTGTGAATACTGGAATAGGTGGTGTCAATTGTGGTTATTAATAACTATTTGAATTTAGGTTGAAAAAGGATGAAGAAAGTGTTAATAATTTTTAGGACATTTTCTCTCCGTGTGTTTTTACTGTTCTCTACGTCTCCTTTTATATTGGAACAATTACAATCTGAATAGAGACTTTAAAAATTATACATAGGTATTGGCACAGACTGATAATACAGCATTGGAATTGGATCCTTTCTTACATTCTTTATTTTGAATTAATTGTAAAGTGTAAATTGTTCAGGTCTAACAATAGACAAAGAACATTTCTTAAACCATGAAATGTTTACACACAACATTTGCATGCTGTCAGTGCTTTGTTGGAGTGTAGCTACTCTCATATTGCATGGAAAACGACAGCAGGATAGGATATGGATATGCATTTTTAAGTGTCGAAACTTACAGTTTGTTCTTAAGCTTTAAAGTTAAAATTGACTTGAACTGTTAAAATTTAATGGCATTGTCGTATAGTTTTAGAGAGGGTATAAGATAAGCAATGTAAAAATCAATTTCAAAACAACCCACTTGAAAGCTTTTTGGCCAAAACCTACGGTTAAATTCTTTGATAGTTTATCTGTGACATCCATGGGAATAATTGACATTAGCTTGTTTTGTTTGTATCCAGTCTGATAATAGTCAGCCACAGGCAGTCACTAAACCTGTGCTAGACACAGCAAGTGGTCCACAATCGACTGCATCATCTGCTGAGGAGTCCAATAGTAACGTTGCCATGGGAGGGCCAGACACTCCAGGGGAGGAAGGGAGCGCTAACGGTAAAAAGGTGGTGAAAGTTGTGAGAAGAATCGTTAGGCGTGTGGTTCCTGCTGGGACAGGAGAACAAAACCAGCCCGCTGCTTCTACATCTGCCCCAGACTCAGTTCTCATGAAAGGTAAAGCTGCTGAGGAGGACAATGATGATATATCCATGGGCCTGACTAGTCTAATGGGCAGAGGCAGAACCAAGGTGCACCGGGCTCGCATCCGCACTCAGGATCGCAAAGCAGATATGCAAGAGGAGGTGAAGCAGAAGGAAGAGGAAGTAAAGGTGCAGCAAGAAGATGAAATGCTTCCTGTGGAAAAACCAGAGGAAGCCAAAAATGGGCCAACTACTACAGCTCCAAACCACATGCCAGCAAACTCAAACCCCCTTACCCCTCCAGCTGGGTTCATCCCTCCACCCAAACCCGACCCTTTGGCCCCCCCAGCCGGGTTCATCCCTCCACCCAAACCCGATCCTTTGGCCCCACCTGCTGGCTTCATGCCTGTACCCAAACATAATCCATTGACACCTCCATCTGGTTTCATCCCTGCCAAAAAATCTAGCCCTGTTCCCACAAAACAGAATCCCTTGACAAGACCTCCAGGATTTATCCCTGTCACAAAGACAGATCCACTGGCTCCTCCTGCAGGGTTCATACCAAAGCCTCGTCCACTTGCTGTAAAGAAACCAGAGGTACAGAGTGAAAAAAGTGCACGTCTAACCCTTCCCTTCTCCATGGAGCATGCCTTCTAATAAAAACACCAAAATCATTTCTCATATATGTAATATTGTCTAACGTCCAACTTGGACAAATCTGCTGTTGAAATATCTCTTTGTTCCAGTACTATAATTGGGTTACATCTAATCTTTATTAACACAATGGCTTGAATTAAATACATTTTCTCCAAGAACAAATTGATCTTTACTTCTGATGAAAAGCTTAATATATTAACACCTCACTGAGTAAGTGAAAAGAGGCAGGGTGCATGTGTGATGATATGGCTTCATCAATGGGAATAAGAGTGCCTGCAGCCTGGTAGTATGGTCAGTAGAAACTATCTGAGCACTGAGGTGTGACTCATTACTGTCATTTTCTTCAAGAAAACTTAAAGCTTGTTCTGTCTGCTGTGGACCACTGAGGCAAGGGCCTGAAGGACTTTTTGGGCTTTTCGTTAAAGAAAAATGATGTTCAGATCTTATAATAACCTCATAAGCTGTAGTAATTAGTTGCTATGGTCTGTTTGATGTTCATTCCCAGAACAAGAGAGATGTCTGTTTGTCTTGTATCACCCTTGGAGCCCATTCACACATAATTATTTTAGGTTCAGTTAATTTCCTAAATTGTTGGTATATATATTCATAGGGATATTTTTTTAATAGAAGATTTATAAGTATTTGCACTGTCACTGTCTGTGTTTTAGTTTGTCATTTGGACACGGTTATGTTTTAGTCCTATTATTTACTCTAAAATCTGAACATTTTATCTATAGATGTCCAAGAAATCTGAGGAACAATCGGGTTATTTGGCCATGGAGGCAGGAATTTGATTTTGGAGCTATGCAGCTGGTATTTTAAGGATAAGTTTTATTTTAATTCATTACTGAAATGTATTATGCTCTTAAATACTCCAGGGAGATATTTAGTTTCTACATACTAAGGCCAGGGAAAAAAAAGGCCAGTTATTTTGTTTTTTCCGCTCTTAACCCTTAAAACTCCATTAGATTGCCAGCTCCCCCGAGTGCTATTGGTTATATTATCAACAATTTCTCAGTAACAATAGTGTGTAACTCTGTGGGGTAAATTGTGATAGATAGTTTACCCTTTCGATCATCTACAGAAGTTTTCCAGGCATTTATGTCCCATCCAGGAGGTTTACAATCCAGCTGTGAAGTGTAGTGTTCATTCTGAGACTATAAGTTAAATCAACAATGAGTGATCACAGTTTTGTAATAATAATTAAAAAAAAAAAATCGCTATTACTAAGCCGCTTTCCTGTTAAACTTTCAACCAAGATGGCTCAAATTGTCGGTAATGTCCAATCTAAAGCTAAAGATCAACAAATGACAGGAAAGCTATATGTTTGTATGAAAAGAACAATAATTATGATCCTCTATAATTGGTATAAGTGAAGATGTTTTTGATGGATGGTGGTGCCAAAAATGAGTTGAGCTGGTTTATGAGGATAATAGGTGAATGAATAAAAGGGCTGGCATGAATAACCATAAAAAATGCCTTGAGGAAAAAGTGTTAAGATGTAAACGGCTTCTGTAGTGCGTTTGTTGCAATGCCAATATTTTTCTCCTGAAAGCTAAGACTTGAGCAAATGATATACAGATGAGAAAAGGCTTGGTCACAGTTGATCTGTGAATTATTTCTACAAAGTACTGTTGGTAATAAATTGCGATTTGTTTTTTTTGATTGGCCTTTATGGTGCTATATCTATTGATGCATTCATTTGACGTCATGATATCAGCACTCAAAATCTGACAAATGAGGCTGTTCTGAACATAAATGTCTCTATGATGGCTGCACTTAAAAGGGTTTTTAAGCGCAGCCACATGCATTTTTAAATTGGAAAAAAAAACAGGCAGACCAAAAGTAGTACAAAATGGCTTGGAGTTTTAAGGGTTAATAAAGCTATAATCCAAATTCATCATCCCTCTGTGTTTGGGGATTGAATTTTGTTTTCACCTCCACAGAAAAAAAAATCCAAATATTAAATTTCTTCAAGTCTTTAGTAGACTAAGACAAAACACACTCCTTTGCTGCAGCATTTAATGGTCTGATATTTTTAAATTAAAAAAGTGATTTTTACCTCATATTTTACCTCAGTAAATAACTGGAAAAGAGAATTAGTTGTTTGTGGTCGAAAATGTGCAAAATTACATCCATAGTTAGAAGAAATTAGGCCAATGTAAAACACTGCTATCATCATCACCACCATCTTGTCATTAATTCCATCTCTGTGTGCCATGCTTGTCTGTGTCTGTGCATATTTAAATAAATGTGTAAGGTCAAGGAGACATCTTGCCCCCCTGTCGTGTCCAATGGTAAATCATCTTCTGTTGAATTGTCCCATGTCCCCTCTGCACCGAATGAAGAGGTGTGTGATCCTTCTTCAGCGAAGGTACACATTACAGTGTGTGCGTCTTCCATTCAGAAGTATAAGGCAGTTATATTTCTAAGTACTCAATTTGCTTCTCAGTTTTCAATTTCCTTCAAGTGCACAGTCTTAGGAGTAACTTTTGGTTTATTGATATCACTCTTCGGTTGCACATTTGCTTTAGCTACCCCTGTTATCCAACTCTAGGCTCCAAGGCTGATCCCCTCCGAGGAAGACTACAAGCGTGTGAGGAAGATCTTCTCTCTAGATGGAAAAAATGTAAATGATATCTGCTTCTGTTTTAATGGTTTGCATGGGCCATGCTTCACCCTGTGAACAGCTTGAGTCAACTGCTTGCTTACATTAACAGTTGGAAACTTGTCTAAAAAAATCATCAAAGTCCCGAGAGGATTTAGTTACAGGAATCCCCTGCACTCTCGGCCACCCGAGTGTCAAATCTGATGTTTTGATTGAAACCTGTGTTTGTTTCAGAAGAGAAAATCAGCATGAATAATTTTATAATGAGCTTTGGCTGAATATCCTTGGCTCATATCTTCTTTGCATCTATTTTATTGTGTAGTTACTGTGTGTTGTTATCAGTACCAGTAAGGAGACTGCAGTATGATGATGTACTCTGGCATTATTTGATTATTTTGTTGCTTTGAACAGTTATCAGCTGTCTCTAGGACTACAGCACTTCTGTTTAGACTTTGTCTCTGCTCCGATGTGCTGTTGTCCCAACTCATGTCTCTGCCTTTGCTTTTCCGTGGGTCACTGGATCCTGACCTGCGGCTGTCTTTTTCGCTGTTTGCATGACTAGGGTGCCAGAGGCCACAAATGCTCTCAGGTATATCCTGCACCACTGTTGGATCCCTCGGCTTTGGAGTGCTGGGTTTTAAGCATGCTCTCCTTTCCTGACCCTCTCTGACCTGCTTTGTCTGTAACTGTATGCTTGTGTTTGACCCCACACTGCTTTTTTGGGTTCACACAGTGTCCAGGAATGTACTTATGTGAAATATACCGATGGTTGCAAAAGTTAGGCCAGTCAGGGGTTATTGACCTGGTTTTAAAAAGTCTCAGCTAGGTTAATGTTTGCAGCACTGCATTGAATTTACATTGTACTCTGTGGCTCTCATTTAGCAAACTAACGTGGAAATGAGCGCAGATCTGATCGCAGGAATGATCTTATGATTGTATCCACATGTGATTCATGAAACGTTTGTATTTGACCAATCCCAGCGTACGAATGATTGTGCCTTGATAAATACAACGACTGAAATCCATCGTCATTTACATGTTAAACCCTTGATTATTTGTGGTCCAGAGGCCTCGCTCAGTGAGACAGGAGCTGAAAGTGACTGATCAGCCAATCATAAGTCTCCATGAAGAGATCCCTGCAGTCCCTGAAGATGGGCTCGTGTCACACAAACGTACTATTCCTCTAGTTGTAGGCTTCAGGTTGTAGGTTTCAGTGAACTTCATAAAAATGATGTGGAGATTTATTCCTTGAAGGTTCCGTGTGTTATAAAATCCAGCATGGATTTAGATACAGATACAGATACATTACTGTATCTGATCCTGAACGCTGAGAAATATAGAAATGATCTTATTTCCTCCGTTCTTTACATACTAAATAACAAAACAAATTTTAAGAAAAATTAACATACTTTTAGGAAAAGACAGGGACCAACAAGGCTTCATAATTTTATTTGACAAAGTTATTGAATATGCAAATTTGATGTAGTCGTATCCTGTGTTAATGTCTGATTTAATAAATGGCATTTATTAAATGCCGAGCCTTGCGTGGAAATAGTCGTATGCACAAAATTACGTTGTACGTTCTTTTGATAAATGAGGGCCACTGTACCGCACACCTGTATAAAAGTGTTTTACTTTTATGCCTCACACTGTCATGCAGATATAGATTATATGTGGCAGCATGCAGATTATATGTGGCAGCATACAGCTTCTAAAGGTTGTTGTACTTAAACTTTTTTGTGTGATGAGAGGGTGTATGTGAAGTAAATAACTCCAGGGTATGCGAGTCTGCATGCATTGATACAATTATTTTATATTTTATGTTCAGTATCGTGTGGCAATAATGTGGGTTTGCAGTTGCCTTATCTTTATTTCTATTTCTAATTTATTTTTAATCACTTTTTAATTTCATTTTTTATTTTTGTTTAACATGTAGAATAGTGTCTGTCTGACATTTATAGCTTACAGTATTCAGCTGAAGTTGTAAGGGTGACTCTTGACATGATAACAGATTAATTCATGCTGTCCCCTAAGACCCTAATGTTGTAACTCCATGCTCCTTCTAATATTTGCTCAGTAATTTTATGGTAAATGACTTGATTGACTGACTTACTCATGTAAAGTTGCTTGGGTTTCTGATGGATTGTTGGATTGGTGACAGTCGTTTTACTCATTAACACATTTTGTGCTTTTTTCTTTGTAATAAATGCACAAGTGTTTCAATTATGTATTTGGAAATTGCAATTGAATGTGATTTTTAGGTCATGCTCTAAACCACTCAGAATACTGATTGTGATCCCCTCCTTCTCCAGTCCAAGCTTGTTGAGGACCCAGTGGCTATCCTTCAGGCAGCACACTCGGCTGCAGCTAAGGTTTGAGCATGGTTACAGCTGGTTGTGATTGCATCCCCTTACGTTTCCTAGTGACATCTATTATGGTTTTAGTGTGTAACAAACTAGTCACTGTGGGAGTAGTTAGTAAGGTAGTCTTACCTTCTACAAGGTAGTTTTGCCTGTTGGAGTTTCTACTACCCCACTCATAGTCAGGATTCATTCTTTGGAGCTCCCATGAAATGGCTTTGTGCTTTTGGGTAATCTAGATATGTTTCCTATAATAAGGCCTGACTACCCTTATTGAGCAGCTTCACTGGCCTGAAACGTTGCATTTCATTTCATGGGAACTTTTTTTTTTTTCTCCACACAAGGGAAAAATTACCTATTGAATAACGAAAACAAACAAAAAAATGTGCAGACTTGGTTTGATTTTGTTTAAAAAAATCTGAATTGTGTTTTCATGCATGACTCTCCGGACCCTTGACTTGCTTTGGTTTGGCTGTATGGTATGTTTAATGTGTGTCCCCCCCCCCCCATCAGTTAGAATAGACATTTGTTTCTGGGTGATTTACTTGGCTGTGATGAAAAAAAAAACCTTTTTTGCCATTTTGCCTGTGATGTTTTTATTGTACATATATTAAATGCACCCAGGGCGAGTTCAGTGAAGACTATGAGTGCTTTAAAGGTGCATCAAAAAGGGAGTCATGAAAAGCCTAGTTATTTCTCAGAGGGCTGCTGGTGTAATGGATAAAAAAATCTGGTGAAATATGAAAACAAACCAGTGCTTTAAAAATTAAAAACATCTTTTCTCACCATTAGAAGCCCGTTCACTGCTTTTAGTGAAGATTTTAGTTGTTTGATCCTTTTGATAATATTTTAAGCGGTTATAATCATGATTTGATAATCAATGATCTAATGTCTTTTCTTTTTATTTTGCTATTTTGTAAAATCTGATAATTGCTTATAAAAACTTTTCTACTCCTGATTTATTGCCCTTTTCTAACAGGGAAAGACTGAGGAGGAGATAGGAGCAGAGAAAGCCTGGTATAATACAGAAAAAGTATGGCTCGTCCACAAGGATGGATTTTCCTTGGGTAAGTATAACTTCTGTATCTATCTGCATTAATTATGATAGATTAAATAAAAAAATCAGCTCTCCCTGTTGCAAGCGCCTGGAAATTATTTATTTATTTATTTATTTTTACATCTTATTGCAGACTGTACAAAAAATTCAACAAAAAAAAAGATTTTAAGTGTTGACATTAGAAGTTGACACTAGAATGGACTTCTGTTTATTTAAGGCAGTATGCATGTAGATGAACCATGTTTTCCACACCGACTGCGTGCGTGGTTTAAATTAATCTCAGACATTATTAAAAGAGATTTGACCAACCCATGTTAGCAGGTATGTAAGATAAGATGAAGCTTTTGCACTCAGGTTAAGATTACATGTCACAGTAAATTAATTTCATGCTTTGTGGTGATGCAGCAACTCTCCTGAAGACAGAGACAGGCAGTCTGCCAGAGGGGAAGGTGAAAATCCGCCTGGAGAGTGATGGATCTTTATTGGATGTGGATGAAGATGATGTAGAGAAGGTATTTAATCATCAAATCAACTCTGAACCTCATCCATTATGAATGACAGTGGGAGAGAATGTGACCCCCCTCTGCCTTTGAACTCCAGGCAAACCCTCCGTTGTTTGACCGAGTGGAGGACCTGGCTTCTCTGCAGTATTTGAATGAGTCGAGCGTGATGCATTCCCTGCGGCAGCGGTATGGCAGTAACCTGGTGCACACCCACGCTGGAACCAACATGGTGGTCATTAACCCAATTAGCGCTCCCTCCATGTATTCTGAGAAGGTGGGCTGCAGCCTGTACATAAAATGAGTATCTCTTGTAGATCAGCATAAATAAGAATGCAGGGAGAGTGAAATTTGTTTACAATGTCAGCCTGTTTTGTGCTCTTCTCTTTTACTGTCCCTTTGCTTTCTTTGCAGGTGATGCAAATGTTCAAGGGTTGCAAAAGAGAGGACACTGCCCCTCACATTTACAGCATGGCACAGGCTGCATATAGGAACCTCCTGACCACTCGCCAGGATCAGTCAATAGTTTTGCTTGGCAAGAGTGGGAGTGGCAAGACAACCAACTGTCAACACATCATCCAGTACCTGTTTACAATTGCTGGGAGCACCAATAAGACATTCTCCTGTAGGTTGAAAGTACTTAATAAAAAATTAGACTTTTTATCAATTTTTTTCCCTCCCTCACTTTCTAATAGCTGTATCTTACTTTGATCTCTTGTAGCAGAGAAATGGCAGGCAGTCTATTCAGTTCTGGAGGCTTTTGGGAACGCCTCCACCTGTATGAATGGGAACGCAAGTCGCTTTTCCCACATTGTTTCTTTGGACTTTGACCAGGCAGGACTGGTGACATCGGCGTCTATCCAGGTACAAATTAACACATGTTGTAACTGTCACTGCAAAAGCTATGGTGGCCCTAAAGGGCAAAAAAAAAAAAAACGACAGGAAAAGCAAAACAAGATTTCTGCCAACATAAAATATTCTTCTATATGATATTGATAAAGGATCTGAGATGATAAAAGGCACTTTTCATTACACAATGACAAATTACAACAAGACAACAGAAATTGAGCTAAAAACAGCTAAAAAGGAAAAAGTTATTTCAGGCATAATGGCAGAAAAGAAAAGGGGAAAATTCCAGAAAAAATAATGAGAAATCAGAAAGCAAATAGTTTTTTTTTCTTTTGTTGTCATGTTTTGTGAAATATAGTTATATTTTTGG
>JBBBVU010000016.1:5906704-5917605 GCA_037177055.1 Atherinosoma microstoma | reverse complement strand
TTCGGTGCTCGGGCCTAAAAACGAGAAACACTTGCAATACAATAGGCCTTCGCACCGCCTTCGGTGCTCGGGCCTAATAATGAGAAATCAGAAAGCAAATAGTTTTTTTTTCTTTTGTTGTCATGTTTTGTGAAATATAGTTATATTTTTGGTTTTATTTTTTTGTGTTTATTTTTCCTGCTTCAGGGCCACCATATATAGCATTTTCCTTTTTATATTCCTGCTTCAGGGCCACCATATAGCATTTACCTTTTTTATATTCCTGTTTCAACCTCAAACACAATGTGATAAAAGAATTTCACCTTCAAGTCCAGACTTTTTTTTTGCTTAATTGTGCAAAAGAAAAGCAGTTTCTCAGCAGTTTTAATATCTTTGTTTTGATGTGGCTTTACAGACCATGCTTCTGGAGAAGATGAGGGTGGCGAGACGACCCGAGGGCGAGTCCACTTTTAATGTCTTTTACTACCTGATGGCGGGAGTCGATAGCTCTCTCAGGTCAGCGTTGATTCTTTCTTGCCAATTAAATTCACATTACATCTCTGTTCTACACAGGATTTATTACATAGATACACTAGGGGTGCACCGATTGATTGGCCTCGATTTCCTTAATTTTGGGGGATCGGTGATCGGCCGATCCTCATGTGATATTGGCAGATTTTATGCAGTACAAGAAAAAGAGCAAAGATTTGCAATTTACAAATCATGCAAGGCCAGAATACGTTGTGGTGAGGCCGCAAACAAAATGTTCAATACAACAAACTTAATTGGCCAACCTTCTCATTTATATTTTAGAACACTACTTCATAGTTTGAATGTTTTCACGAGAATTGTTAATTGTTTTTCAAAAAGTAACATTTGAACATTGAAGCTGTATGCTGTCAGTTATTAAAATAGATAAATAAATCGGTATCGGCCAAAATCGGATTCGGCAGGTCAGGCTTCTTAAAGATCTGTGATCGGCCAGAAAAACTGCAATCGGTGCATCCCTAAGATACACTATATGTCAATGAAATGCCACTGCTGCCAGTTATAGCATAGACAGTGATGTCTTCTGCCTTGTTTTCTTTGCATACTCAGAACTGAGCTGCACCTCAACCATTTTGCTGACAACAATTCATTTGGAATCATGCCACAGATTAAGGTAGATACTGTAAATGCATGATGGCCTGTTTTTGTACAGGCAAATTGACAAAAGCTATTTTGTTTACCTGTTATAAAGCTGAAGTCCTTTTTCTACTTAAATCTTCTAGGCAGAGGATAAGCAGCGGGCCTCTCAGCAGTTTTCCAAGCTGCAAGCAGCCATGAAAGTCCTGGGGATCAGCAGTGATGAGCAAAAAGCCCTCTGGCTCATTCTTGGGGCAATCTACCACCTTGGTGCTGCAGGAGCTACCAAAAGTAAGAAATATTTTGGACCTACAGAATGGTTTACCAGTCTGGCTGCATCATTTAGTTGTGTTGATAATGTTATTCATAATAGGATGCACAGTAGTACAAATCATTGTGGACTTGTAATACTTAGAAAATGATAAAAGCTGTCATTGTTAGCCGGAATATTTTCTTTTTTTAGACGATGCTTTACAGGCTCTGACATATGTCAAGTCTGCATAATAAAAGCATTGTCTGTGTGATGCAAGACAGATGTAATCCAGTTAACTGAATTATATATCTGCACTTAAAAAGATGTTGCACAGTGCATAGGTCGTTACACTGAGCTGCTCTGAAATACAGCTCTACATAAAAAAATCAGGCCATTACAGAGAAGTTGCTTAAGAACTGATAACACTTGCATTATGCAAACCACATGAAATCATTTAAGATTTCTTTGTACAGACGCATCCTGCTTGAGTGGTACAATTTTTTAGTTCTTGAACTAAATCTAACCCCTTGTCATATTTACATTCTCCACCAAATGAACAAAGAGAATATACAAGATACTGTTTGTGCAAAAGATACTGAAACTGCTGGCAAACTACTGTAATGGTTTAGAATTACTGTAACAGTACAAACGCCTCTTTTCATAAGGATGCATCACAGAAGAAATGAGAAAATTTGTGCTCACAAAGACAATGATTAATTTCTGTCTGAAAATACTTGCATATAAAACCTCAGCAAAGAGATAAGTCTTTTCTTTGAAGCTTTAAAACTCTCCCTCATATTGGAAATTGACTTAAATCTTGAAGTGAGAGATCTGACATCTGGAAACGCTTAATTTGTTGCAAAGATGTTATTTTTAGTGAGGCAAGTGTTCATCATATTGTCATCCTTAGTATCAAATCCTGTAGGCTTTAAATAGTGGAATTATCATCCCCAAATAGAAAATTAGTCTGTTTGTTTCCCTTTTTAAATATTCATTTGAATACTAGTGTATATGTTTTTGAAAACAAAGTCAAACCTTGGATACTTGATCTTACATAATACATTTTTATCTGATTGCCATTGCAGTGCATATCTATTAGCTAAATACAATTTATAGTATCAGAATTATAAACAATGTGTATACTGCAATGAATGTGCAGCAACGCTGCATTTTGTGGTGTTTGATGCATTCGTCCACTTTTCACTCCCTGTCTGCATAGTCGTTTATGCAGAATAGCTCGCCAAATTATTGTCAGCGATCCCCTCCAGCTGGCCACCAATCTTTCTGATGGCAGCACAACACCATCTGGGAATAATCTGAAAACATTTCAGCAATGATATTGTCTGTCATTGGGAATACAAACTCTAAACAACATCATTATGATCTGCAAATTAGCGGGTAACCTTTGAACTTGGGACTCTTTTCTTCCCATTCAACACAGTAAGTCTTCTGACTGAGCAGTGTATGATGGTGTGGGAGTAGCAGACCAAGGCTTAACATATTGATGGAAGGTTGATGTTTTTCTATATGGGATTGTTACATTTATTCATAAGAGTACTCTGAACCATTAAAGCAGTACATTTGCAGCCTTGGCTGAGTTTTGTATTGGTTCTCACATACAATATTTAATAGTTGATAAAAGAGGCTCATCTGTCATGCAGCTTCATTGTGTGACACAAGAGGGCAGCAATGGTCTCTTATCCCTCCAAATTAAAGGGAGTTTCTGAAATGAGCCAGCTTTACTCTGTTTGTTATATACCCTCTTATGCCTTTCCACATGAATCTGGATATATATATAATCAATACCAACATAATCAATACGGTTGACTATTACTCATTCAAACAAGTATGACATGAATAAGCCTTTTTTCATAATCCATTCACTATTTACTTGTTTGAATCAGTAATAACATATGTGGCAAACCCAGTTTCTTCTTTACATGTTTTATAGAATTCAAATAGTCATAGCAGTGAAAGGACAGAAGTAAATGTCTTTCCAACCATCCTGCCTATCATTATTAGATGTATTAAGGATTTCTGCAGCACTCAACAAAATTGATACAGCCAACCGCTTTCTGTGTTAAATCCCTTACTTTCTCTCCCTCGAGTCTTAAAAGATACCAGGTCACGGTGGATTAAAAAGGAAGTTTGGATATTTCCATCAATCTTCTACTAGATTAAAAAGAAGTTTGTGTTTTCCAGAAGAGGTCTTAAGGATAATAAATTAATAGTCTTAATGATCAAGTTTGCCTTTATTCCCATGGAGGTATTTTCAGTTTAATAGGCCTATAGTTTTACTAATACATGTTCCACTAATGGTAAAATGTAGTATGTTTAAATTTTGATTTTTAAGCTTTTCATCGATCAGCTGTGCCCATGTCAGCTGACTAAGAAACATGGCCATGGCCTTCCAGACAAAATTGTCAAAATGTAAGTGGAATTTGTTGGCAGAAGGTCTAATGGACGTTTTCATGCACGTGTCTCAGCTGGCAGGAAACAATTTGCACGTCATGAGTGGGCCCAGAAGGCAGCCTACCTGCTGGGCTGCTCACTGGAAGAGCTTTCCTCCTCCATCTTCAAGCATCAGGCCAAGGGCACCCTGCCCAGAGCCAGCACCATCCGCCAGGCTTCTGACGAAAATGGCACAGCAGATGCAGGTACTTTACAGACCACATTTACCAGTATTCTTTTTTTTCTCCTCGGACCCCCCCTCTTCTTTTTTCCCCCCCTCTTTGTCACTCTCACTCTGTTCCCTCACACACACCTGCACACGGATATGTGTCTGCTCATCACCTCAGGGAAATTGCATGCACGGGAGAAAGTAAAGCTTATCTTAGTAATGAATACTCCAGTTTACAATGGCTATTGACAGACGAGTGCGCACACACTGTCGGGACAAGCAATTTTGGATCCCTTTTTCATTCATTGTCCTTGAAATCATAATTGCCTCATTGATTTTTCACATGTGCAGGTCCTCTGACTTCCATCAAGGCTGCAACAGATTTTGAAGGGCATGAGGATACAGTTAAAAGTGTATCACAGCAGGGATAGACAGGAATGACCTCGGTCTCACCTTCCCTGTATCTCCACTCACACATAAACCCGCTGTCCGATATGTGTGTGCATGCTTTAAAACGTCCTCCCACCCTGACATAAACTCACTATTTTCTGTGATAGTGGAATGAATTAAGTGAGCTTAACAGGTGGCTATTGCCGCTAGGCACAGAGTTAGCACTGTTTGATCTGACCACTTCCAAAGCACCAGAGTCCTAAATGACACTGCTCTGCAAAGACAATTTCAGACCCAGGTTGAATACCTTATGCCTCTGGGCATGATATGCTAACACATAATGCTGTTACACTTTCTTTTAGGAGCAAATACTGGGTCAGTAGTTTTTAGTTCCACACAGCCAAGTTTTAATTCAATTTAATTCAGTTCTTGTGTTATTTGACAGTTGAGATATTTTGAAATGGCAATCACTGATGTATTGTTTCTGGCTCAAGGATCCAAAGCTACAGCCATGGAGTGTTTAGAGGCCATGGCATCTGGGATTTACTCTGAGCTCTTCACCAGCATCATTTCTTTAATAAACCGGTTAGTATTAAACTCGCATTAAACATGCCATTTTATTTTGGCTGTGAGATGCAAATATATATATATTTTTTGTCCTACAACTCTATATGTGTTTTGATTATAGCAGCTTGAAATCAGTTGGTTTAATTGGTATTTTAGGGATTACATGGGGCTATTATAACATTATGGTTTGGACAGAGGTTATGTGAAAGAAATAAGATTATGGTAAGTAAGGTTAGAGTTAATGTTGTACTGGAGAGAGGTAAGGTTAAAGCTCAAACTTATGCAGTGATAGTAATCAATAAAAAGTATCTCAACGTATTGCAGTGCTATTCTTCACATCTATATCATCTATATGTGCATGTTTTTTTTCTTGTGTCTTTAAGGGCCTTGAAATCCAGCCAGCACTCCTTGTGCTCTCTACTCATTGTGGACACACCAGGCTTTCAAAACCCAAGGCTCGCTAAGCGTGAGTGCGGCACAACCTTTGAAGACCTATGCCACAACTACACTCAGGAACGTCTCCAGAGCCTCTTCTACCAGCGTTCCTTTGTTCAGGAATTGGAAAGATACAAAGAGGTAAGGGCACAGAGGATAATGTGCTGCGCATACATACATCCTCACTTTCCTTGTTTCTATCATCCTCCCACCTTTTTTTTTTCTTTCTCTTTGTCTGCGGCTTTCTCTCAGATATATCAACTCCAATAGTGTACGTGTTCACACATCAGATACACTATCTGTCCCACCTGTCACAAGCTGTGACAAGTCAAAGTGGTTCATATGTTAGACCTTCTCATTAGTGATGCCAGTCTTCACCTCTTCTGCTGAGATCAAAGTAAAGTTACTCACAGCTGCCTGAGAGAGACACGCCCAGCTGTACAGCCGTGGCATTGCTCCCTGATGAAGAGACGATTCTTCTTCTGCCCTCCTTTGAGCTCATTCTACCAGGACTGGACCATAATAACTGGGTGGAGTCATCTTCAAGGATTTATTTAAGGACAAATGCGAGAGGTTGCCGATTTACAATATATCAGTCCATCCCAGCTGTTGCAACTGTAATCCCAGGAATATTTTTCTTTGCTGATAATACCCTAAAGTTAACCAGAAATCCTGGTCATTTTCCTATTAAGTAGTGTGAACGAATATCCCGGGACTTCCCACCTATGTTTCCACCCACATCATTTGCCTGAGAGAAAGGGAATTTGAATAAAATGAAGTATTGCATAAATCGGTGCCGTGTTATTCTCTCCTGTCAGTGCAGCTTGAAAAAATAAGTAGCTGTGAAGTTTATACTAAACTAGGTCAAACTAATTTAAAACAGCAGACAATGTTAACAATAACAGTGACAGGCAGGTCAAACTGCGATGATGCTCACTACAGCTGTATGCTTTCTAATTGTGATTGAGAAGCTGATAAATACTGAAGCGTTTGGGAAGAAGTTTTTGTGTTTCCCCTGCTCATGGACTCTGCAGAGCAGATAACAAGTATCATTTAGGCTACTTCACACACACACACACACACACACGCACACACACACAAACACGCAGTCAACTTGAACACGGTTTCTGTCACGGCCATGTTACTGACATTTTCAACCACTTTTAGTGCTACCTGCACTTTCTCACTGTGAGCTGCTGCATGCCAATTTTGCTCTGCTGAAGGTAATCCAGTGTAATAATTTCCTCTTCACTCTAGAAATGTTATTATCTGCCACAGTAAATGAATCTTTTAGCATTTCCATGTAACTGTAGGAAAAGTGTAAATGCCAAATATTCTTGTTGTTATAATAGATTTGTCACAGCTTTTAGTTTCATTTGAATGAGCCATTGTTTTTTCATCTTATGATTTGAATGTCCATAATGATCTTAAGAATAATTGGGCCTCCTGGCATCTTTGCAAGGTACAATGGGCATAAAAGAGAATCAGAAATTCAAATTACTTGATGACTCACCATGAACTGCAACAAACATGCAACAAATCAAAGGGATTGTACTGAACCATTATTAACAATTATTATTATTTTTTATTGTTTGATCCAGTAGCTCAAGTATATTTATAGAATTGGTTTAAAAGAACAGAGAAAATATTGGAAAAATGCATGACAATTTCCTGCAATCCAGCATTCAGTATTACTTTCTTTGTGAGATTAACCTACAACCCAGATTGTTAGTAGGATCATTTACTGTATGTATCTCAAAGAAAAGTAAGTGGCCTCAATGAAATGCCCGTGAATTTGTGGACTCCTCGTTGTGGATTTCTAAGTTCTGATGTTGATATTAATATTCTGAGAAGCAGGGTCATATACAGGCTATGTGTCAGAAGGTTGGCTCATAGCTGCATGGAAACAAGATAGTGTTGGATCATTTAACAATTTCAGCGCGGCAGACTTTTTTTTTTTCCTGACACCCTCATTTCCCGAAGAACATGCTTAAATTGAAGTGATATTCTTTTTTCTTGGAAAAAGGGCTTGAAAAAGAGACATAAATCCTCAGTTTTTTCATGAATATCAGTCCTTTGTCAATTTAAACATTCATCAATGCCAGTAGAAAGGCTTTCACCGCCTCACATGCCAAAATCTTCTTTAATTTCTAAATTACTTTTAGAAAATCAGTTGCAAAAAATGGTTTGAATAAAATGTTTTTATTTATTTTTGTACGTTTTTTTTTTTTGCACACTTCAATAAATACCATCACTATGGTATCACATATGGAAAATTGTATATTTTACAAATTTAACATCATCACAATGATTTAATGGTTGCCATTCTTCTTTTTTATAATCTTTCTCCAGGAGAACATTGAGCTTTCCTTCGAAGATACCGAGCCCGGCACTTCTCTATCAGTGGCAGTGGTAGACCAGAGCTCAAGCCAAACATTAGTAAGTTAAGATTTTATCTTTTTTTTTTACATGTTACACTTCCAATTTGTATAGTTCGTAATTATTCATTTTATTTTCCTGCATGGATAAATCTGGTACTGTTGGTAAATTTGTCATCTTTTGTAACATCAACGTGCTATTTTGATTTTGAAAGCATAATCGTAAATCGTAAGACATTTCAATGATAAAACAAGCACAGATGCATTATTTTTTTTCATTGTATTGCCATTTTCCAACATTTACAGACAATTATCAAGCAGAAAATACTGGACTTTAGCTAATCACATGTTTCACATTAGACAACCAACAACCAACTTGAAGGAGTACTTGATATACCTAGAAATCTCAGTTTGGAATAGCAGAGATGCCTGTACATATCCATACAAAATGAATACACATAACTCTTTGCACAGATAATTGATCCACATGAATGGGAAGAAAAATATGAAAATAACAAAGGTATTCAACAGGGTCCATTTTCTTCTTAATAAAGGCAACTGTAGCTGTAACTGAGCAGTGAAGTGCTCCATCGTGTAAACATTCTTCAGTTTATCTAGCCACTGCAGGACTGTAGGAGGATTAGAGTTCATCCAGTTAATAGTAATTGTTTTCCTTGCTGTTTTCCATGAGCAGGATTTGCGGCACAGATATATTAATGAGAGCTGCTTTCCACTTAGAGGAAATTTTGCTTTTGTACATGTTCTATAGCTAACCAGCCTTGATGCAGAAGTGTAATTCAACCCTTCTTAATACATCTGAGAGGACACGAGTGAAAGTATTTGTTCATATATTGCAAGTTATAGTTATCCCAAAATTCAATAATATCACATTTTCCTAATATTGTGTAGTCCAAGTATAATAACTTGCCAATGAAGGTGCCTAAAACACTAAGATGCCCCATGTTACCTATTTTCACATAATAATTACTCGATGCCTTTTTAAAAAAATTTTTATTAAGAAGTGAATATTTTTTTAAGTCACAAGTTGTCTCAGTACTGTGCAGTATTGGCTTTATGGAGGCTAGAAAAAGAAAGTAGAAGAGAATAGAAAGGTTAGAGAATTGACTTCAAGAAGGAAAATCAATGTTTGGCCTTTGCAGCCTGTGATGTGCACCATGGAAACGGAAACAGCAGAGTTTAAAAAATCATAGATCATGTTGCTATAATTTCAGTATGTTTGGTTTCAGTGCTTTTCTTTATAAAGGGCCTCCGCTCTGACTGGAGCGTCATCATAAACGGGGGACCGCGGTATATCATACAAACACACACACAATAAAAAACATAGCTTCTCCAAAGTAATTTCTAAAGTCTGCTGTAAAGATCTGTTGCTTAGAATGAAAAGACATTTCGATGAAAGATTTTCCTTACCCACATATATATATTTTTTTCTGTCATAGCTCAGATGTCTGTTATCACAAAATGCCTCAATGTTCAATTCATTGCAAGCCTCGTAGTTGTCATATGTCTCTTCCAAACTGACATCCTGTGTTGCATCTGCTGCCAGTATAGTGTGCTGTGCTGATAAGGATGTCTCCAGTGCAACTTCTTGATAGCTACTAATATAGTTTTTGGTTTGGTTCCAAGGCAAGGCTCCCAAGGGTCCTTTCAAGCATTAGCCATTTCCTCCATTTTTGCTACCTTAATATGAAGAAGATTTTTTTTAAATACCTAAAACAGTAGCTCATCTCCAATGTGTTTAACACTTTATTAAGACTCAAATCACAAATTGAAATACTTTTTTAGTTTCTGTATGTTTAGAATCAAAGATGCTAATATGTGTTCACACTATCCAGTATAGTATATATAGATGTCCTTACATATTATCACGAATGTTTGTCATTCACTCAATCCATACTAATATATGCAGGAGTGGGTTCTGTTTCCTTTTCTTTGTTGATACTAACTGCATCTGTAATTGCATGACTTTTATAAATCCCTCTCCCTTCCTGTGTGTTTTTAACTCTTTTATGTTGCCATTTTTATTATAAGGAAAAACTAAATTGATGATTCCATTATTGCAGCAGCTGCTAAAGGATGCAAGGACTATAAATGGGCTTTGAAACTCTTATTTCCATTACTTATAATATAATCAGGACTCTCAGTACTGACTCAGACATGCATCAAACTACTTTTACAATTCAGAAGGCTGAATGCAGAGGCAAGCAACCAGCAACTAAGGGAGGATTTCCAGAATAATTATCCTTTTTTATGTACCCAGGAGGCTGATGAATAATAAAGGCTTAAATATACCCTTGATTGATGAATACATTCTCATTAAACAAGTTAAATGTCCTTATGGCAAGGTGTTTTTTTTTTTTTTCTTGTGATAAAATGTGGTCTCTTTTGTAGAGGCAGACTGTTAGTTATCAGGGTAAACATTTTTTAAACATTTAAAAGAAGAAGAAAAGAGATAAAAGTGAATATTTTCTGTCCACAGTAGGACTTTCCAATGGGATTCTGAGTGTATGTGTTTATGCATGTTTCTTTGAAAGGTGCGCACAGTTCGAACAGATGAGGCTCGAGGCCTGTTGTGGCTGATGGAGGAGGAGGCACTGCAGCCCGGGGGATCAGAGGAAACACTGTTGGGACGTCTCTTTAGCTACTATGGACCAGCTGAGGGCGAGAGTAAAGGTGTGGGCTGAGCAGACACACACTCACACATATACACTCACACATATACACACACACACACTAAAGTTGCACTAAACAGTTTCTACTTAAAAAAAAAAATAGACATAAAATCTTCATGTATTGAGTGTTGCCAACCTTTTTTGTCTGCTCCTGTGGAAAGAAAAATCCTGCGTTTTGTTTATTTGTCTTCATAATATACACTACTCACAAAAAGTTAGGGATATTCAGCTTTCTGGTAATGGTAATTCCTCCATTTCATTCAAGCTATTGAAAGAAAAGCTGACAACAGCTGGGTATACCACAACATAAAAAATATCAATATCTCAATAACTTGTCATGTGTTGGGTGTCTTCTTGGTTTAATGAGGTCTACATGTCAACAGTGTGATAAAGGCAAGGCAAGTTTATTTGTATAGCACATTTTCAGGTTCAAGACAATTCAAAGTGCTTTACATAAAACATTA
>JBBBVU010000016.1:5872657-5906604 GCA_037177055.1 Atherinosoma microstoma | reverse complement strand
ACATTTGGTGAAAGTTTAATCTCTACTGGCAGTTTGTTCCACTTGTTTGCAGCATAACAGCTAAAAGCTGCTTCTCCTTGTTTAGTCTGGACTCTGGTCTGGACTAGCTGACCTGAGTCTTTGGATCTAAGAGCTCTTATAGGTTTAAAAAGGACTGTTTAAATACAAGTTGTCATTGAACCAAAACATTTAGTGAATGATTCATGGTTCAGTCACCTTTTGGGATTTTCTTGTAGTTATTCGCTTTGTTGAGAACAAAAGGTTGAAAAGGTTGAATCAAAAGAGCAATATATATATATACAAGTAATAGCTACATTACAATTCTGAAGAAAAAAAACAAGTAGCAGAAATCCTTTGCATGTATAACACTGGAGACCTTGAAGACTCTTGGCAAAGTCACAGCTTTTGAAAATCTACTTAACACAACTCAGTCAAGGTTAGGAAAATATAGATATATTTAAATATTTTAGCGAAAAGAACATTGCAGGCCTTCCATTCAGGGACCGAATTTAAGCTTTAGTCTGTCAGCCATATCTAGTAGATTTTTTAACGCATCATAATATGAATAGAATTATGTTTTTGCATCAGGTCACACTTTTCTTTTGAGGAGTGAGAAGGAAAATCATTTCCTGGTGGGCCACAGTCATGGGACTGACTGGGTGGAGTATGATGCCCGCGGCTGGCTGAACTATGCCAAACAGAATCCTGCTTCTACCAATGCTATTAGCCTCCTGCAGGACTCCCAAAAGTAAGTGTCAGTCATGCAGTTGGAGTGCATCACTGCTAATGTACACTAAACATGAAACTGTACATAATTACTAAGTGTCACGCTAAAGCTATGTGTGTTCTGCAGGAAGATCATCAGTTCATTATTCATGAGCCGAGCAGGTGGAGCTACCGTGTTGTCCGGCTCTATTGCTGGCCTTGAAAGCATTTCCCAGCTGTCTTTGCGAAGGGCTACTAGTATGAGAAAAACCTTCACCACGGGGGTAGCTGCTATCAAGAAGAAGTCGTTGTGCATCCAGATAAAGCTTCAAGTGGTGAGAGGAAAGAAAAAAATGTTCTGGAAGACTGTGATTTATTTAGGAATTTCTTTGGTGGGATTTCTGCCAGAGAAGATTTCTCTAAACTTGTGTTAAGAGTTTATCAGCAGCTTCCGTTTTCAACCTTTCTAATCCCAGAGCTGCATCATTATTGTTTCTTTATTGTTAAATTTTTATTTTAAAAAGTCTAACAGTGGACTGAAATTCACATTGATCTTATTCATAGTACAGATCTCCCCTTTTCGCTCTCTGTGAAAGACTATGATTATGTTTGCAGCTTAGAAGTGTTTTACGGCAATTAAAGTGAGAGTATACTATTCAAATTGATGCTTTTGCAATCTGCATTAATAAGTTGCTGCTGAACTGTTTCTAGTTACTTTGACACACTTCCATGTGTGTTTTTAACTACAGTTTTGAATGATGAAACCTTATTCATCATCTGTTTCTAACAGGATTATCTCATTATGTAAGTGCCTTACTGTAGCATAACAAAATAAATAGTAAATTGGACACTTTAGCTGAGGATCATTTTTAAAAACCATAACCACCCCTTATATATTATAGGATATATAGGGAGTTTTCATTTTCTCCAAGCAATTTAGTTAAACTGGCTCTACTATATGTATAGACATGACCGGAAGATACTGCTCAGTCGTTGTCCCTGACCGTATCCTGTCCTTTCCAGGATGCTCTTCTTGACATGGTGCGGAGGTCTAGGATTCACTTTGTTCACTGCATATTGCCGAAGGCAGATGCCTTGAAGGCTCTTAGTGGGTCCCTGTTCAAAGGAGGGGAATATGAGGCTCAAGGGGAGACTGGAGATCCTAGCTTAATGCAGCTAGATGTAGCCCTGCTCCGTGCTCAGATACGTGGATCCAAACTCCTTGATGCTCTTCGGATCTACAGACAAGGTAAAGCAGCTCTTTGAATCACATACTTAAGACGGGTTTAGAAATACAGACAGCCTTACCCATGTGTATTGAGAGATGGGGAAAAAAAGACTGAACTCCAGATTTCTAGAAGGGGGGGGTGGGGTCACCATAACATTATGTTTGCACTTTACAAATATTAACAAAATATAATGTTAACCCATGCTGACTGTCTGCAGGCTACCCTGATCACATGGTGTTTTCTGAGTTTCGACGGCGCTTTGATGTGCTGGCTCCGCACCTTACCAAGAAGCATGGAAGGAATTACATTGTGAAGGACGAGAAGAGAGTAAGTCAATCAGCGGGGAAGGGGGTGAAATGTACAGCTCCAGCAGGGGCCAAGCGCAGAGAAGATTGATGTTGGGAAGAGACAACTTCATTACATCTGCTCCTGGTTTGTCAGCAGCCACTGGACAGAGAAATAGACATTTATCAGAGCTATAGTAATGAACTAATCAGCTTAACCTCATCGCTGTCACGGCCATGAAAGAGTGAGATCAGAATTGTGGTTTAGGAAGTGTTTTACCGCAATCAATGCTATAAACTAACATTCAGCTAGATGCACTTGTTATCCTTTGCAGTCTCTGCATCGATAAGTAGCTGCTGAGGTGTTTTCAGTTACTTTGGCATGCTGGTGTTTTTTTTTTTTTTTACTGTGCTGCTTTGTTGTAAATTCATGGGTTAGAATTTCATTCGTATGTATTTAACTATGAATGAGAATGTTCTGCCTATTGATCCTTTGCAAGAGAGGCCTTAGTTAAAGTGCAGACAAGAAAAACACAAAAGTTGGTTTCCAAAGAGAAACGAGGGAGTGAGTGAAAAAAATTGGTTTAAGGGAGAGTACAACTCTTTCCCTCTGTCTCAGTGTATTGGGGCAGAGTTTCTGTGGAAACATGGGCAAACAAAAGCCCCTCAGTATTCGAGGCAAACCTCTCCTGGTGTAATCTAGATGTAGTCTTTCAGGCTAGAGGCTCAAGTAGAGAGAAAAGGCTGAGACAACAATGCAACTACAGTATACACATGCTGGTAGATGGACAGAGCAACGAATGGCTCACAGCTGGCTGATGGTGTACTGCTGCATTGGATATGTGTACTCAAAGCTGCGGTAGGGATTAACAACACCAGGGTGTCATGAAGAATAATACACAAGCAGGTGGATTCTTGGGGGACCAGTTCTAATTGGGTTGTGGAAGTTCTGAGGAGCCAAACTTTTCTTGTGCGTATATGAGGAAATGGATTTGAGGAAAGAAGGAGAACAGTGTTATACTACTACTTGTCCAACTTAAAGAACTGCTGACTACTGAACTGTTTTCTGTGTCTTGAAACATTACTACTGGATCCAGCTGTTGAAAGACTAAGGGTGTGTGTATGTTTGTGTTCATGTGCACTTTCACCCAGGCTGTGGAGGAGCTACTGGAGTCTTTGGATTTGGAGAAGAGCAGCTACCATATGGGTCTGAGTAAGGTGAGTAATGCTTGCACATCTAAAAGAAATGAACAGCTTTAGTGTTACTGAATAAACCTTTGCTTTGAATCAATGCCAGTTTCTGTCCTCTTTAAACTCTTAACAGCAGAGCTGCAGTACACTTTTTTTTTTTTCCTTTTGAATGACACTTGCTGTCTGGGGAAGTGTGCTTTTCATTACACCTGCCCCTCTTTGAGGTTTGTTTGCCATCCTATTTTGGAGAGTTGCCTTGTCCCTTCTCCTAGTCTTGTAGTCGGTGGCTACCCGAGAGGCATGTCTTTCCCCTGCCGGACAGTCAGACGGAAAGTCTCTCTTTCATTTCAGGTCATTAGAGCAAATTCCCACCATGGATGGCCCCCTCTTTGTTTTTCCCCCACAACCGTAGTACAGTATTGGCAGTAAACACTGCTTAGAAACTGAGGTCTAATCGGGTCTAATCCTATCAGTTGGAAAGTGGCCATCAGCTAAAGCTGAAATCAAAGGAAACAATAACAAACAAAACAGTGGAACTTATGCTCCCAGAAATACGCAGTGTGCAAGAACCTTTTAAAGCACACAACACAAGTATGGTTTGGAGGTAGCCTCACATGATGCTGCACACTTTGGAGTGTGAAATGTGCTCAGAAGTAGAGAAGCACAGTTGGCCATTCACAAAGCATTCCACTGGCGTCATAGCAACCTGTCTCACTTGCATGCCAATTACACCAGCCCCAAATAACCTTCCAGCAGTGGATTCAAAGCCCTACAAAGGATAAAATCTACCATCAGAGACAGTCACATGTAGAAAACTAGCATAGCATCCCACATTTTATAAAGAACCGCTGCATCTGATCATGATAAAAGACAAACTTCTGCTCAAGCCCTTGAAGCATTTTGAAAGGTTGTAATCCCTGATGAATGCATCACTCCTCCTTACTAGTTTGCAGGTTTCTCTACTGAAGCTTCTCACTCATTTTCAGCTGCTGCCTTGTTGATAAACCTGAATTTGTTTTTTGTAAACCACTGCTTTGTGTAGAAAAACCTTGGGGGAAGAGAGTTTTTTCAGCCATTATCTGTTCGTTTTTGTAGCTTGCTGCCATCATGCTTGGGTTACGTTGCAATACTTAATACCTTCTGAGGTATAGAAAACCACAATCTGTTTTATTTGACTGTTTACCCTTGTTTTACCTTTGACCCAGATTAGAAACAGACAAGGCTGATTATACAAGATAATAACATAATCTCAGCTTTATCACTTAGATAACACTCTCTTGTCTGTGGATTACACTGGCTCTTATTGATTTTTTTATTTTTTTTTTATTTGTTTTATTGGTTTACTTCTTACTTCTATTTTTATTTATCTGCTGTCTTTAACATTAAAGTAGGCTCCTGGATCTAACTTTCTCTTAGTTAAAGTAGGCATTAAGTGGCATCTTAATAATGTTTGTCCTTGCTAATATGCATTTGTATATCTTCTTTTTGGTCTAGTTGTTCTTCAGAGCGGGCACACTGGCTAAGCTGGAGGAACAGAGGGATGAGCAGACAAAGCGTAATCTAACCCTGTTTCAAGCTGCCTGTAGAGGGTACCTTGCACGGCAAGCCTTCAAGAAGAGAAAGGTATGAAAGAAATCACTGTGACATAAACAGCTTAATCTAAAGTAATTAAAGATTGAAAACACTGGTAATTTATTTATGTATATACTTGAATATAAAAAATGTCCTTGTAGAATAATTTCTATAAGGAAAGCTTACATTTTAAACTCATCTAAGAAGCAAGGTTGATTTATGCAAAAATGGGCAAAGTATGATTGCCATTGTAGCAAAGACATAATAGATCAAGTAAGTGAGGCATGTTAGTCGAAGGTTGGAGAGCTAATTTTATAGCCTGTTTGTTCTGGTCTTGAGGTAGATCTAACTAGCTATGCTACAAATCTTCAGTTAATTACAAATAAGCACTCTAAATCTATTGCCCATACCCCCTGTATCCCTTTGATCCATCCAATCAGCTTTACCAAGCTAGAGACCTGTCCCCTTCTAAAGCACTGTATTAGTGTGCGCCATGAGAATGCAGCCTTATCAGACATGCTGCTGACTCACACATCCACCTGCTCCACCCCTCATCCATTTCTCTGCCAGCATGCATAGCTCCATTTCTCTGGACCTCATACATGCCCTCTTGTGATGTATGGAGCCCTGCACTACTCCATCCCTGTGATTACTATTTAAGTGAATGTGCTGCTTCAGCTGACTGGTGATGAACCAGCAGAAAGCGAATCAATGTTACTGCTCTCCGTTCACTATGACAAGCCGTTAAGGAGTAAATATCTTGTTCACTTGTTTATGGTAGCAGTAGATATATTAAACTGTTATATTCTCAATAAGGTAACTCGGTATGTTATGAATATCTATGGGCTTCCTGCTTTCTTTACATGGCACTGTTTTTACTGGTTTAAAAATTGGGTTAAAAAAATTTAAACCAATCAATGCGTTTTCTTTATTGAATTCAAAAAGTTATTATTCACTCAGCACAGCAGGCTAGTAGCTAATGTTCCACAATCTGCTCGAACATGACGAAAATCAACAGCAAGGAACTGTTCAAAATTGCTAGGCAACAGGGCAATTACAAAATCCATTAGCAAAGATACAAATTTTCCCTCTGCCCCCTCATGCCCCCTATCTCCTGCTAATGTATCTGTAATAGAAAGATTAGACTTTATTTTATCTCAGTTTTATTGATCTGAAACTCAATTTGTGTTGGCAGGGTGACGTGTTAAATGCAGTTATGATTGTGATGACATCTGCTGCAGTTTCTTGCAAGTCAAGAGTGCAGAGGCTTTTCATGAACTGTGTACATGTTTGTGCACATATTTGGCTAGTTTCTCAAATGAATCTGCTCAGCGGAGTCCTGCGGAGTATATCTTGAATTGGCTACAGCGAGTGTGTGCACACACACACACACATGCATGCGTGCACACCCACATGCATGCGTGCACACCCAGTATCCCGATGAAACACTTATTGCTCAGATTTAAATTTTCATTGATTTTTATTTTATTTTTCTTGACCAAAAAAAGAAAGAAACAACAATCAATGTACCAAGCAAAAAATGGCTGGCAGCACAGTTCATAAATAAATTAGAATAGACTTGGGCTCCACAAAGTCCCAGCACAGACTTCCCTAGACATGACCCATGAAACAAAATATAAACAAGACAACACTACACATCTTTGCTTTTCAATGTGCCTATCATTTACCCATAACCTCCCATCTACATCACTCCATCCACTTAGTTTCTAAATCTGGTGGTTTTGTCACTTTCAAATGTGTAAAAAAAAAAAAATCAAAATATTCCTGGTAAACAATGAGCCATATAAGCAACCCCATTACCTTTTAGTGTAGTTTGATGACTTTGCTGTTCTTTTCTTCCGTTCTTCACAAGTCTGCTAAATATTCATCCCTTTCCATTAATTAAACTTTTTTTTCAGCTCCCTTTTTCTGCTATAACAATTCCATGAAGCAAGATTTACAACCATGGTTATATCTAATAATTGTAAGGTCGATAGAAGCATTTGAGCTAAGGGTTATCCTCTGACAATATGTCAAATTTCAACTGCTCCCATTAGCCGCTGGTTTGTCTTTACACGGCTACAAGTTTTTTAGCTTGATGTGAATTCTTATTCAAAATACATGTTTTTATTGGAAAGCTAACTCTAGAAGGACTGTAAGAGCTTTGTGTCATGATGCAGCTCATCCTCTGACAACTTGCTGTTACGGTGTGGAGACAGCGTCTTCAGGTGAACTAGATATTCAGTTATCTCTAGTTGATAACAACTGTGCTGTTACTGTAGCGCAATTAAACCCTCAAGAATATAATACTGACTGTTGAACAGTATTAAACGTGTAGGAAAATGATATTTGCTGCTGCCTCCATCAACCACTACCATGTTTTGCACATCCACTCTGGGCTTGGCACGTTAATTTGAATGGTTATGCCGACATGACATGTTTTCAGAAAACTTTACAGGACTATTGTATTATACATAGCCTTAGCCTGCTGCAATTTATACACTGTTGAGTCTTTTGCAAATTGTAAATATCGTGCCATCACCATGGCTCAAAGATGAGGAACATTAACAGAAAAGTGACCAATGTATGACTGCCTTCACTTTTAACAGATTTATGAAGCCACATTTCATTTGAAGGGTCAAGTCATAGTTTTCAGCAGTCCTTTTGAATCTAAGTGTACCAGTTTTTTTATTTGTGGATATTTCCAAAGTTACTGACCTTTAAGATTAAAAATACAAATCAATCAAAAAGATGAGAATTTATCACCCCACTGCTTTTAAATACTGATATGTCCTCCAAACACAGATAAATGGATTGAGCCACACTGAATCATGTTTATGTTAATAGTATATAGTATATGTAGTAATGCCATCCTTAAATGAATAAAAATGGATTTGATGTGTTTTCTTGTAAAGACAATCCTCTCACTGGGCATAATTTCCTTTTAATGCCTGTTCAGTCTACTCAGGACTGTTTCTGTAATTAAGCAGGAAGACCTTCAGACCATGAAGCAATCCTTTCCAAGGTGAGGAGGAGGCAGTGGGTGTGAAATTCAGTTCTCAATATTTAGTTAATTTAGCCGTTTTTAATGTTAGACTGTAGGATCTTGGGCCAGGTAAACATAGTTCTTGCTTTTTTGTTTGGAAGCGTGCTGTTTCCTCAACTTGATCCAGGCTTTCATTCCTTTCATTAAAATAAAATACACTTCACTTTGCATTCAGAGCTTAAAAAGATGAAAGAGGGAATTGTGATCAGCAGCATCATCACTATATTATGAAGTTGATATACATCACTGATGTAGTTCCAAGGCTACCTTTCTCCCACAGCACAAGTTTTCTAAATTTCTTTCTCTCTCTTTTTTTTTTTTGTATTACTGGATTACATTTCTTTAAGGGCAGCTGGCTGATTCCAAGATATTTCAGTCCTGTATAAACCAACTCATATGTAACCTTTTCCAACATGTATGACAGACATGATGCAGATGAAGGGACAGACTCAGACTTCCTGTTAATCATGTATGAAAGTTTACACTTTGACTGAATAGTGTCTATTAAAAGCAAAGGCAGCTAATGGTGCATATTTGGTTTAATCAGTCATATTAGATGTAACATCTTATGTTGTCTGAGGCAAATTCATTATTCATGAAGCCCACTTACTTGGAATATATAATGTTTGGTAAGATTTGCAATCTTACAGCCAACAGTTTTTAAACACTGCAGATAGAGCAGACTAATTGGGCTATAATTAGATGGATCTCTTACAACTTTCTGCTTCTTTTGAGTGAAATATATTAAGACTTCATTAAAAGTTGGTGGCACGTAATGCTTTTCAAAACATCTTTGTAAACCTTCTAGAAAATAGAAGCCAGAATGTTATACTGTACATCAGGTTTATTTATTTAATGTACACTGAAGGGAAGCTAGGCAGAGGATATTTTAGTTTTGCTTTGGGTTTTTTTGTCATTAATGAGACAACTTTTCTTATTTCTCTCCCAGCTGTAATTAACTTTAACTTCACTGTTTGATCAGAGTGTAACACTGGCATGTCATTGTTACAGAGAATAAGTTATTGCTTCTTTTGAGCATGGGCGGTTCCATGATTTTTTCTCTGCAATAGCTTAGTAGTTGCTTTGTGACTGTAAGGAGTTGCTAATAAGTTTTCAAAATATAAAAGCAAATTACAATACAAAGAAGGCAAGCCTAATATTGTCATAATCAACACCACATATATAAAGTTATGATAGTCTACACATTACTAGGTGGCAAGCGTTGAACTTTTTAACCGTGTAATCTCTGGATTCGATGTCCCAAAGCAAACGCGTACTTAAACACTACTGCTAGAGGGTGGAGCTTATTTACTGATCATCAGCTGACAGACCACATCAACCATTTGTACGTCCCCTCATGTTTGCCAGACTCATACCAGTGTGAGTTCCTGTCATGTCTGTGGCCTACAGTAATATTTGCTCATCAATATCTTCAAGGATCTTATGACAAACTGATTTTGAGCCTTTCTTGTTAGATACGTAAATGTTACATAATCCTCTTTTCAAAATACTTACATTTTAAAGAATATATGTGAGAGCTTATTGAGAATGAGTTTAAGAGATTGATCTTTCTGTGGAGTCTTCAGAGCAATTATGAAGATACTACCAGCAGCAAGTTAACTGAGGTTAGGAATTAAAAACAATGATGAAATTACATGGCTCTACCTAGAAGCCAAATTACTGTAAGGTGACCAAATTTATGAGATGAAATCATTGGACATTTCTCGTTTGGTAGTACATAGATTTTTAAACTCCCTAATGTTATTGTCTATAAAATCAATACTGGGTACTATTTCATATTGTATGTATCGATCAACCACAACATGAAAACCGCTGAGACACTAAGTGAATAACATTGATTGCCTTGTTTCAAAATAATCTGGTAGGGGATGGAATATATTATGCAGCAAGGGATCATTTGTTAAAGCACATGTATTGGAAGAATAAAAAATGGGAACTTTTTAATATGTTGAAAAGAAAAATGGCACAAAAGAGGTTTAAACAACAGCAATTACAAATTGATTGTGACTAACAGTAAAATTTAGGGGGAATATAGATGTTGAAATATAAAGCAGACTTTTCATATGTTATTAACTAGTAAGAACCAATTAGACAAAGGAGCAGTAGTAAAGGTTTAAGAAAGTGAAAGAATGTTAGGAATGAATGCCACTTATCAAGAAACTTTCTAAAGTTACTTTTTATTGAGTCTTTAAACTTTCTTAGCTTTAGAAAGGACATTGTATCTCTGAGCCATTGAGTGCTGGATGGAGCCCCAGTTGATTTCCTAAAGAAGAGTGGATGTGGCCTTGCCAGTACGGAGGTAAAAGATAAGGCATCTAACTGATTACAAGCGAATCATTTGTGTTCCTCTGGCAGACCAAATATGGCTGTGTGGGAGGAAAGTTTTAGATTTCCAGAAAGTTTTTTTGATGTTATTAGTGCAACTCTGCCAAAAGCCTTAAACCCGTGGGCAGTAGTATGTGAGTGAGACTGCAGTGGAGAGCATGACTTGTCAATGCAGTCAGCTGTGCGGGGATAAATTTGTAATAAACAAGTTTAAAAAATGTGAAGTCTATAAGACTTTAGAATGCAATATGTGTGAGAAGAACATAGCTTAAGTTTGTATTAATTTAGCTATGAACCAGATCCCGGCAGTTGTGGCTCCCAACATTCGTGTGGAAGTTAATTTGATACAGACGAGCGACCGATACATTGATACAGGCTGTGAACGCCCTTCCAATGGCAGTTGTTTCTTTCAGCAGGGTAATGCTGTCTGCCTCTGAAGGAACAAAGCAAGGTATTAAATGAGTTGGCGTGGTCTCTAAATCCCCAAGATCTCAATCAAACTGAGCATCTGTGGAAAAACAAGCCTGATTATTGGGGACCCCACCTCTAGTTTCTGGGCTCAAAGGATTTGCTTCTGATGTGTTTGTGCCGGATGCCATGGAACCCCTTCACAGATCTTTTAAAGCCTATTACTCAACAGATCAGAACTGGTTTGGCAAAATGAGGGTAATCTACACCGCATTATGATCTTTAATCCATTCATAGTATGGTATAGTATTGTGCTCTTTTATAGTTTAGTATAGTAAAACACTTCTGCAAAACTTGAAATTCTTCAACACAATAATACCCTAAATAGTTAATTATCATCAGATCAGCTGTCTATGCATAACAGATTTATTGCTTTATGATTATTTAAGTATTCAAATTCCTTTAGTTTACTTTTATAATGAAGATTTATCTCACTATAGCAGTTTATGGTACCATAAAATTAGTTTTCAATAGCTTGGCTTATAGTGTTTGTCAAATGTGGGCTAAAGCTGTCTTTGAGGCAGTGCATGGTTGTAGCCTGGGGCTCAAAGCTCTGAGCCAGAAACCTCTTTGCATGTAAATTGTGGGGCTGCTAACCCTTGTGTATTGCCATGAAATCCACCCACAATTTACTCATTTTTGTCATTAATGTCATCCAACCTGCACTGAAACAATCCTAGAGGGTAAGACTGTGCACATTTTACACACTATTCACAGCAACAGTAAATGATTGCTTAAATGCAGAAAATGTGCACCAGTCGGGACAGAAAAGGAAAGTACTCTGCCAAATAGGAATATGTAATTGTCCATCACAGCTATCACAATAGTAAACAAAGTACCCATTACAGTAAACACAAAGGAGCAGATACAGACAGTGAAAGGGGATCCCGATATTCATGTGGATATTATTTTAGACATGTACCAACCTAGACACTGTCACAGGTTGCTTTTATCGATACTCAGGTTTTCATCCAGTGAAAACAACAGCAGTTTAAATGCAGATGTTTTCAGGTAGGTGGATGTGAATGTTCCATTTCGACCAAAATTAGGATGTGCTATTGAGTAAAATACAACTCCGATATCATTACCGACATGTCAGAATTCTGTATCCCAATAATCCAAAAAGGCCAAAACACAGATTTATCTATTTAGGATATTCTTATATGATGTTTTGGTTAAAATAAGCCAGTGACTGAGAATTGCATTTAGACTTTTTAATTTCAGAGACAGACTGACAGTTGAAACATCTAGCTGTTTAACAAGCAAAATAAAATATCAGCAGGAAAATGTACTGACTGAAGCAAGTCCGGTGGCAGAATCATGTCCTGGGCGGTTTTTCTGCTGATTAAAGGGCAAACACCCATTGGTCTATCTGTGGAAATTATTTGTACTCTGCACAGTGTAAAGCAGTTGGTGAGCTGCCGTGTCTCCCATTCTCAAGCCACATGTAAACTCTGCCTTTGACACGACCACATACAAGAGTAGCCCTGTCTGGTCTAAAGGTATTTGCTGGGTCAAAAGGCCTGGCTCCCAACCCAGAAAGGAGCCCCAATCAAGACTCTTTTGAAAACTGGAGGTGACTGTGTATTTGACATTCTATTCAGCCTTTGTTTACTGTGGAGCGTTCTGGCCAGCACCTCAGTCATAAGTAGTCTTACAACAATACACACTCAATGAATGCAGAAATAAACACAAAGTATATGCATGCATTTAGAGGAAAGAACGAACCATGAAAATATTGTAAACATCAAATCTAATTAAGAATATTTATCCATTGTAGCCAGCAGGTTATAACAATAATCATAATCAACACTTGCAGCAGTCTGGGCCTGGTTTGAAGCTATGTAAAAAGTTTCCCTGAATTCATCTGTCAACACTATCTACCATAAGCTATATGTAATCTTTGCATCTGTTTCCTAGTTAAGGAAGCAATTTAAACACCCTCTTTTTTTTTTACCTCATAGTGGGCTTTTGAGCTGGACTGAAGAAATATGTTTTAGTCGCTAAAACAATAACTTCATGCTTTTTTTTAATGTTAAAGGTTAGTCTGTTCTTTTTTGTAAGTTAAGTTTCTAGAGAGGTCTGAAAAGTCAAAGTCAGATGAGTTGAATTTTATTTTTTACTTCAGTAAACACATCTGACTTTTACTTAAAGTAAGATCAAGCTGTCCTGCTGACTGTGATGGAACTCAGGACTCAACCTTAGGACAGATGCTGTGTAAAAAAAATAATTAACTGTAAAACTCTGACTGTGTGTGAGTTCACCTGTCTGGGGTGTCGATAAAAGTACAGATTGTGATCTACTATTAAGTCCTGAACGATCTGGCCTCTGTGGTTAGAATAATCAATACGTATTGATAGTAACGTCAAAGCTGGATGACTTTGATACATATGAAGGAAAGAGTGACTTAAACCGCTAAAAGCAAATGCACAACTTCAACTCCTGTTAATCATGTTAATAATCACGCTACATGTCTATTTTAACTCTGGGATCAATACTAAGCTAACTAGTTTCTTACTATAAAATGATATGGTACAGATGTGTAAAAAAGTGTTATTAGTCTTCACCTTTAGGTTTTGACAAAAAAAGTTACTGTTCCACAGAGTTTTACTCCTTCATATCATACTGTACTTTTTAATGCATGTTCATTATGCACCCCTAAAATAATCATCTATATTGATGAAAAAGTCATATTTAGACTTTTTTTTTTTTTTACCTGCTTTCCAATGCTAGTAGGTCGTCTTCACCGGATAGATACCTCTGGTTAGTTGAACTGAAACCACTTCTGTCTGAATTTGTATTTTGAAACATGTTATTGGTATGCCACAGCTCATGCTCAGTCATGGTGTCTCTGCATTGAAAAAACAAACAAACAAAAACCCTCCAAAATGATGTTACTGACACTAAGAATAGATTTAATTTCCATTGGAGAGGTTTTACTTTGTGGAGAGTTCCTAACAATATTGGGTAAATGGTTTGTGTCGGCTGTGTGAGTGAATGAGGTTTGCATCTAAAGAGAAATCAAGATTGAATTTGCTTCCCTATCTCTTTTTGTTATATATTTCTCGAGCAGCTACAATATGCTAAATTTATTCCAATTCAGCTGATGCATGTATGGTAAATACAATCTCTCCTTGCAATAATTTTGTGAAGGGCATTTTTTTCCATTGATTTTCATTCTGTTTATATTATTTTTAATTCAGTTAGTCACTACCAGAGTTGGGGAACAGATAAATGGCCATGGTGGCTTATTGACTGATTTCCATCTCTCCTTCTCTGCAGCGTGAATATTTATAGAGTATGTTGCTGTTGAATCTTTGAATAATCACTGTATAATAACATCCAGTTGCATCCTTGCTGTTACCCTGATAATATTCTGAAAACCGATAGGTCTCCATTACCTTTTGCACCGTTTGAAGTATCTGGTCTTAGCAGGTACAGTAGATGGTAATTTGCCTCTGGAACAGTTCTGAATAAATACTGGTGAAGCCTTTCAGACACTTGCTGGTTGATGTATATGGATGTGACAGGAAGTAACAGTTTCCCTTGATTTATCTTTCCTGGCATGTTAACCTTGTGAAGCTGTGCCAAGTCCACGTGACATTAGATGACAAAACCACAGTTTTTCTCTGTTTTTTTTTCCTTTTTTTTTTCTCTTCCAGCTGTCTCCTCAAGGGGACAGTCTGACATTCTTAAAGTCTGTTATTTTGCCTCAGTGGGCATTCGCTGAATTTGGAGTTTTGTCCTTCAGGTACCCTACAAATTTTTTCTTCTCCTCCCCGCTCCTTTTTTCCCCCTTTTTTGCATCAAATCAGTTCAGCATGCATATGTTGGTTCACTAAAAATCATCAGGCAGGGCATTCTACTACAGTGGTTCTGAATAGTAGGAAAGACCTATGCATGGATATACAGTATTCTTCCTTGGTATTAAATTCTTACTGTGGTGTATACCTTCTGTGATTTCAAGCCAGTGCTAAAGCACACAGAAATTATTGAAGCTCTTGGAAAAATATCTTTTTTTTAATCAGAATTGACATGCCTAGCAACAATGAAATTATCCAGGCAAAAAAAACCACTGTGCTTATTTTGGGACCATACTGCAATTATAGCCACTGTTCTTTTGCAAGGCATCATTTCATGTTAAATAATTCCCCAGAAACTAGAGACTTTGCTTCAGAAAAGGCTGACATGAGAGTGCACTGCAGTCATGCATTGCAGGACTCATGACTTGCATGTGTACTTATAGGAATACCAGCACATACACTAAAAACACATGTGGTGAACAATCATAGAAAGAGTGGAAAATGTGTCTTTTGTTTCTTTATCTTGGTTCTGAATTGTAATTTACATCACACAATTGTACAGTTGTCTCACCCTCTTAATTTGATATGAATACCATAATATTTATCTACGGTGCTCATGTAGCATAATCTTTTGTTTGTTTTCTATTCTTTTTAGACTAAATTTGACAAGTGAGACCTGCTTAAATCTTCTGTCAGAGAATTGCTGCATTTTGTTGCATGTTAAAGCCTTCACTGTGTGACAAATCCTAATTGGTTATAGAGAGTACCTTCAGGGCAAAATGTACCTGATGCTGAGAATTGTGTTGCTCTAATTGGGTTTGCCCATAATCTGCTGCTGCTAGAGAGCCTCGTGCATAAGCAGCATGGAAATCGTGTAATACTTGGAATTAGCTGCCGACATGTTTGATTTAATTAATCAAAAATTAGCTTCCAGCCTTGGAATGCACTCTGCAGAAACTCTCTAGAGGAGGTTGGCAGGTTTTGGGATATCTGTTGCCCACAAACAGGCAACAAAACAAAACAATGAAGACTGCAATGTTTTTCAGATTTTGTTCATTAGTAGTGAGGATGACATTAACTGTAGTTGAGTGTTTTTAAAACATCTATTTCAGAAAGTATTTGAGAGTTTTTGGAGTTTTTATTTTTAAGCACTGCCAATGTGCTGTAGCACAGTAGACAGTATCTTTTATATTTATATGATTGATTTAACACCCTGTAATGAAAGCATCAGGGCAGTTTAGATGATGATATCCATGCTGCCTTTAATGTAAAGATTTTTGATGTTTTAAAGGATCATTTACTGTCACTTGCAGGCAATTTGGGTATTATGATAATACTGTTGACTGTGCAATTCCATTTACATACACTGAAGAAAATGCTTTTCATTAAGTGAGCATTTCTCTGTGGTCTTCCTTTCCTTGTGTGTTTAGATTCAGGATCTAGCAATCAGGTGCATCCAGAAAAACATCAAGAAGAATCATGGTGTGAAGGACTGGCCATGGTGGAAGCTCTTCAGTACAGTGCAGCCCCTCATTAAAGTCCAGCTCACAGAGGAGCAGATGCGAAGCAAAGACGTGAGCAGACCCCTCTATCTGATCCACTTCACCCTATGCTTTCCCTATAGTTGTGCTGCCTTGAATCACTTTCAAAATGCAATACCTGCCACTGCAGTATAGCACATCTTGTCATCAATTACTTTTATTATTATTATTATTATTATTGTTATTATTATTATTATTTTACAATACTTAATATTTCACAGTTTCAACTGTAACATGTAAAATACATTGTTCCAGGAGGAGATACAGCTGCAGAAATTGAAGCTTGAGAGAGTGGAGAAGGAGCGAAATGAGCTGAGACTGAACACGGATCAATTGGAGAGCAGGGTGGGTCCCTTTGTCTGTGTCATTGCACTCTGGGAGAATGGTGTTTGAAATTGGTGTTGGAGTTATGCACTTTCATTTCATCTTTAGAGTTAAAGAATTGATCAGTGACTTGTGCAAGAGCTATGACAAATATTTTGTCATTTTTTTCACACCCTGAATGTGATTCCTTGTATGTGTTCAGATCGCAGAATTGCTGGCAGAGCTTGCTGATGAGAGGAGCGCCTGTGAATCAGCTTCCCAGTTGCTGGAGACTGAGACTTCAGAGAGACTCCGCCTAGAGAGAGACATGAAGGATCTACAGGCATATATATATATATATACACTAAAACATAAAAAAGACACAATTGCAGTGTTTCACTACAGAACTTGAAAGATGTCACTTTACTATGACTGGGGTGTTCTTTTGATTATTGGAATTTGTGTATTCCAGGTTAAGTTTGATGCCATGAAGAAACAGGTAGAAGCCCAAGAAATGGAGGTGATGGAAGCACGACTCATGAAAACATCAGAACTCAATGGAGAGTTGGAAGACGATGATGATTCTGGTTTGTTAAGCAACAAACTATTCATGGACTCAAAATCCAAATATGAAGATAACTTTGAGGATTTGAATTGAGGGCATTCTTTGGTAGCACAAGCAGTGCTTTTTAACATTTGCTTTAAATTCCCTAATTAATTGTACGTTTTGACACTAGCAGCAGCTTGACTAAGCCTCCCTAATGGGCATGTCAGATCAGGTCAGGAGCATAATTTACTGAACTGCTCATACTAGCATTATGTGCGCTGTTTGAAAAGCTCCCTTACACTAATTGTAGCTGCAGGAATGAGTGGCTTTGTTCGACTGTTTCAGCAGGAGACATGGCAGTTAGACTTGGTCACATCTAGCATAACGCTGTTAAGTATATTTTCCAAGTTTGGGATTTACCGCTAGGAGATTAAGATGTTAGCTCCCAGGCACCCAACTAATGCCTGCTGCTGATTGGTTTCCTCCTGCTGGAAAATAGAGCGCCTGCTGAGAGCATATTGTCCATGAGGCTTTCTCCCTCCTCCCCTTGATTCCACCCCCTTCAACCCACCTCAGCAGACAAGCCATTACAGAGCATATCAGAATTCTTAGATGAATGAGAAAGTAATCGTTGGGATCAGAGCTGGTGGCCCTGCAAGTTGTCATTATGCTATATATATGCTAATGATCAGCACTGATGGAGGAGCCGGTGTTGGTATGTGAAGGAGAAATGGACAGGCTCTAAAATGATAAGGCTTGGAAATGAACCTGAACCTGAATGTCTGCCTGGCCACTGTTTTAGTTCTGATAGCCTGTGACAGCTCCAGAATTAGGGTCGGCTAAGAACTGTGGAAAGTGCCACTTAGACATGTCCTTCTCTAACTGCCATTGTGGTGTGCTCAGAATTTTTACCTAAGGTTTATTCAAGATTAGAGTTGAAACGCAAAGGCTGCTTTGTAGTTTCCTGCAGAATTTTTTGACCTCATAAGGACAGGATTTGATGAAAGAAGCTTTATTTCCTGAAAGATTATATTATGTCAGTCCTTGAATACGATAACCATCTCAGCCAGTGCAGCACACTCTATAATCCACAGCATCCATTTTTTTCCTGAGCTTTTGAGCCTCTTCCTGCTAGGCCTGCATGAAAGCCAAGAGACAACCAAATGTCACAAAGACATTTTCTGGTTTGTATGTCTTTCCTTTAGGAGGCGAGTGGCGGATAAAATACAATCGAGCCATTCGGGAAATGGACTTCACCAAAAAGAAACTTCAACAGGAGTTTGATGACAAGCTTGAGACAGAGCAGCAGAGCAAAAGACAAGTTGAGAGAAAGGCAAGATAAAATATGTGAATTTAACTCAGAAAACCTTGTTCTAATATATGACTGCAACACACTTGGAACCTTTAAACTGCATAAATGAAACCGTAATGATATACATTGAGCTGTCAGTAAAATAATAATAAAGATATGTCTGTGTGTGTATGCTGCAGCTGACTGATTTGCAGACAGATAATGAGGATGCACAGCGCTCTATTCAGCAGCTGAAGAAGAAATGCCAGAAGCTGACTGCGGAGCTGCAGGACACCAAGCTTCATCTGGAGGGCTTACAGAACCGCAACCATGATCTGGAGAAGAAACAGAGGAAGTCAGTTTCAACCTTCTCCCTCAACCTACTGTCTCCACGCCCTATCTATTAATTATAAACACAGAGAACTTACAGCTCTGTTCTCCTGGGATTGCCCAGTTTAGGCCCACTCGCGTAATGCTCAAGTTTTCTGTAATTTGAATAGTTACTGAGATGTTCTGTAATCTGTGGAATTGCATTAGCGGAGAAAATGACTCAGACTTTAAGCACTTGAGAAGCTATCGCTGTGGCAGAATGTGATCTCTCCCCTGTGGCTAATTGAAGATGCTCTGTGGGTGAAATTATTTTCAGCTGCACTTCAGAGGGAAAAACAGGGAATTAAGATGAGCTGTCAGCATGAAACACTTAGCTGTTAAGTTCACTAACGATAAGTGTTTCTGCCTTAGACAGTTGAAGAAAACATTTTGCAGATTATCACAGGCCAATGCTAAATAAGTAGCAAATAAAAGGGAATAAAAATGTATAGGCTAAAACAGAGATAGTGCTGCGGATGTCATGTACTGTAAACAAATGTAAATATATCCCTAAGACACATTTTATATAAGTTGCTTTATAAGGCCTATGTTTTAAATTCTATTCTTAAAAAATATTTTCACCAATGACTTGTAGCAGTTCAAATCTGTATTGGTAGGTAGTTATCTATTATATCAGTGATCATCACCATTCTCTTTAGTAGTGGTTCAGTTTGTATGTGTATCCATGTGTATGTTCCAGATTTGATTTGGAGCAGAATCAGGCTCAGGATGAGGTACAAAGAGAAAAGAGCCAGCGGGAGAAACTGGCTCGAGAGAAAGACATAATGACTGGTGAGATATTTAACCTCCGCCAGCAGCTGCAGGTAAGCTTCTGTTCTCTCTGCTCTCTGTTTGACATACTATAATTGTGCCGGTCCAGATGTGCAGTTTTACTGCATCTATTCCACCTGCAGGACAAGGACACAGAATTGTATGCCACAAATGTGAAGGTGCAGCAGCTGGAGGCAGAGATGCAGGATCTGTCTTGCCAGGAGTCCAAGGATGAGGCCTCACTGGCCAAGGTAAAGAAGCAGCTTCGCGACCTCGAGGCCAAGGTGAAAGACCAAGAAGAGGAGTTGGATGAACAAGCTGGAACCATCCAAATGTTAGAGCAGGTACAGGCTTGTGCAAAAATTAACCTTTTTTCTTTATCTCCCCAAAGTGTAAAACTTAACCGGATTCATTCTAAGATAGTTGCCAGTGTTGTGTATGAATGTGTTAAAATGAGTGCGCTCATGGTCGCTGTTCATAATTTTCGTGACTTTTGAACTGAACAAGGCTGTTTTTACTGTTGAACAGGAAGTGAGTGCAGTTCTTTCTTGCAGCATTGAACAATGTTTTTGTTGATTGTGAACCTGTCATGCTGAATTGTGCCTGCATGTACGATTCAGCACGACATGTTGAATCGTCACGCTGTGGATCCTTGCTCCTGCAGAATCCACAGAACCTGCAATGATTTCTGCTCCAGTCACAGGCATTAATACTGTTTATACAACTAATGCAACTACATCAAGACAATTAAGACGTATTGAGTCATAGATGTGTATTGAGTGTGTATGTGCTGCGGCGCTTCCTCACCAGATTTTGTCACACAGCTGCTGCTCTCATTTCTTTGTTTCTTTTAGGCATATGGCATGTTTTTTTCTAGATGTTTTGAAGCTGCATCTTTTCACCTGCTGCTGAAGTTATCCTATGCTGGTGTGATTGTAAATCTTTCTCTGTAGTGTTTGTTACCGGGGCACTGTTGGCTAACAGGCATTCATTGGTATGCCACAAATGACTATATGAAGTAGGCTATGTAATAAAAGCATTTTTTTTTTAATGCAATTGCACAGCATTCTTAACAGATACATGTACAACTCTGCATTCATCTATTTTATTTGTAAAAAAGTGTGAACTTGCCCAGTGCTTGGTTGTTGTTTTGTATTTGTCACACATCATTATATGTATCCTCATTTTGTTCTCAGGCTAAACTGAGGCTCGAGATGGAGATGGAGAGGCAGCGGCAGACCCACTCAAAAGAGACTGAGAGTAAAGATGAAGAGGTGGAGGAAATCAGGCGGTCCTGCAGTAAGAAGGTAGGCAATGCTCATTTTCACTCTTTCATTTTGTCCTAATGAACACATTCTAATTCAATGCCTCTCTTTCCTGAAATAACAATTAATCAAGCCTGTTCAAGGAGGAACTGAGAAATGGTTATTTTCACAAACGTATTCATTGTACAAGTTCATTGTACTTACACTGATAAAATATTTAATGTGTAACACTAATTTGATTTTATGGATTATTTAATGCTAAGATGGGCCATCACTCATTTTCAAATAGTCCACAGAAAATGAAAATGTTTAATTCCCCTACACAATGGATGCAGATCAATTGCAAAATGGATCAAATACAAATGGTGTTTGCATGTGTTCTACATTTAATGCTAAAAAAAGATATGATAAAGCATTTTATATGATGCCTGAGGGGATCTGTTTTTCTGTGTTGTGCACGAGCAGCCGTGTCTAACAAGATGGTCGGTGTTGTGTTATGTGTGACTTTGTTTATTACTGGTGACATGTTTGTGCATCTTGACATTCATGTGTCCTGCAGCTGAAACAGATGGAGGTACAGCTGGAGGAGGAGTATGAAGACAAGCAGAAAGTCTTGCGTGAGAGAAGAGAGCTGGAATCCAAACTACTGATTGCACAGGACCAGGTACTTCCTTCACTCTGCCTTTGTTCTCTGTCACTGCAGTGAAGTGTGTGATTTAGCGAAGGCCACTTCATTTGATTGGAAATAAGATGCTTTTGAGTTTGAGAGGTACTATGCGTCTTGAAGGAGGATAGAAGATCTTTTGTAAGAATAATGACTACAAAGGTGTGGTTTGTTGTTCAGGTCAGCCAGAGGGATGTGGAGACAGAAAAGAAGTTAAAGAAAGACTTGAAGAGAACCAAAGTCCTTCTGGCTGATGCACAGATTATGTTGGACCACCTGAAGAGCAATGCACCCAGCAAAAGGGAGATCGCCCAGCTAAAAAATCAAGTATGTCTTCCGTTAGAACATTTTGCTTCTCTCTCAGTTGTTGATGATACAGTAGTTTATTAATGTGCAACAACACTTACTGAAACCGAGAGAGGATTTTCAGCTTTGTTTTTTACATATTGTTGGACCAGTGGGTCTTGATCTTTGCCCGCTTCCATTTGTCCGTCATCACCTTCTAACCCTTTTCCTTCCTGTTGTGTCTGACAGTTGGAAGAATCAGAGTTTACTTGCGCGACTGCAGTTAAAGCTCGAAAGGGCATGGAGATTGAAATAGAGGACTTGCATATCCAAATGGAGGACGTGGTAAAAACTAAGATATCGGTAAGTTTTCACATCTGTTTACTATGTGTACTGAGGGTACAGTATGATGATGTCGAGTGGAACTAAACAAATTCTGTTCCAATTATTCACTCGAGTAGGCCTGAATGCCAATCAGTGTTGCTTATGTTTCTAACACGTAATGTTTTGGGGTTTTGTTTATCTGTAGTGCAATCAAACAATGTGTACATTATTACACATTAGCTGGTGCTGAAATACACCTAGGCCTTTTTTCATTTCACAATTTTGACAAGATAGAAGTTGTTTGCATAAATATTTCTATACTCTTCTTTTAATGAACAAGTGAAACTAGAATCAACAGTGTTTAATTACTTGAGGGCCTGTGCCTATCAAATTTTCTCTCTTCAAAATGCAGCAAGGCTCTCATTATTATTCATGCATCAAATCATGCTCAGATATTAAAATAATAAATGCCCTTTGGCATATGTCTGATTTCACCATTTTGCTCTAATGGATAAATGAGCTTTGTTGAGTGTTGTTTTTTCTTTTTGTCTTTCTCAGTGTGCTCATTAATAGCTGTCTCATGAGAGAACTGCCTGTATTTAGACTCATAGACTGAGGATGTTTGTGTCTCTTGGGATGACACCCAGAGTTGTGTGTGTCTATGTTTTGCTTTTTAATTGCTGCATTTATGGCAAAGGAGGATCTTTTAAATGTCTGAGATTAGAGTATGTATATTGAAGGCCCATGTATCCCCCCTGAACACAGACGATGAACTCTAAATAGGACATCACCAGTGCACTGCTCTCACTGCACTTTTGCATGCATAAATGAGCCAATTGATTATATCCAATTGGTGTCATCCTCCAGCCAGAACCCTGTCCAGATTGTGTTTCATTGCCATTAGATGAGACTCCAGAACTGCCACGGCCTGGCCAGCTAATGACCATTTATCATATTCAATAGCTCATGAATAAATTTTGTCATTCTGTACTGAAGTGGGTGTTTCCTTCCTTCCTTGTTTGTCTCTTAGTTAGAGGAGCAGATCAGCCGTCTGCAGCGAGAGAAGAATGACCTGCAGTCCCGTATGGAGGAGGATCAAGAAGACATGAATGAGCTGATGAAAAAACACAAAGCTGCAGTTGCACAGGTAACTCAACCTGTGGAGCATCCTCAGCCTAGCTGTTTGAATGCATTGCAAATGTCACTGCACAGAACTACAGTTCTGTACAGTGACAGTTCTATTCCTTTAGGTTGGAACTCTGGCTTGTAGCCATGGCAAGGAGCTGTGTTTATGAGCCATTACACTTAAAAGTCATTTTATGCACAGATAATTTATGCATACTTGGACAAGCACACCTCCTCTGTGTTACACAAACATACCCATACGATAATTCTTTGATAGTTAATTTTGTGTCTGTACGTCTGCTAGTCTGCCAGGGACTTGAGCCAGATAAGTGACCTGCAAGCCCAGCTGGAAGAAGCCACAAAGGAGAAGCAGGAGATCCAAGAAAAGGTACAGTAAAAGGAAGTATTTATAAGCAGTAAAGCAGCCTGCTGGGAACCTGGCTGCTGCCTCAACACTTCTCTCTGATTACACCTCAGCTTTTCAGAGGGTCTCTCTGATTATTGTGACCAAAAATGCTTGGTTTCTATGGAAGCTGTCTTCTCAAAATTGCAAAGCAATCTACATATAAATTGTAGGAATCAGTGAAAATTTACAGTGAAGGAGGGAAATTGGATCTCTTGCTATTCAGATCTTACGTCTACAGGAAGGGTAATGTCCATAAACTCAGCTACCCTTCACTGTAGATGAACCATGATAAAAAATAACATGGTTAAAATTCAGGGACTCATTCTAGCCGTGTCAATAATTATCCCATCCTCCTCTCACTCAGTTTTTTTTATTGTGTTTTTTTCTTCATTATTTGATTTGTAAGCAAAACATTTGCTAAATGTCAAGATGGAGTGTAAAAATTGCACGCAGTTGTTGTCAGGGAATGAAGTTTCTTTATAGATTGACGGAGCTATAATGATAAGTTTTCATAATGGGACACAATATAACAATTTAAACCTTGTTTAATGCATGCTATGATTTTTTTCCTTCAACTAAAAAAAAAAAAAAAAGAAAAGGTAAAAAATCATCAAGGTGCCATTTTATTCTCACACATGAAAAAGTCCCTCACAGCAGTCGCTCACAGACCAGTCATGTTTTAAATGTCACACTACTGTTTTGTTGGGTCCAGAGGGCCTGTGCTGTCTATTTATGTGCCTCGTGTTTCAGCCTACTCATTGTTCATTCCTTTGTTTTTCTATGTTAGATACACATTCAATACCGAAGAAGATCTATATGATAATTTAGCTTTTGTACTGAATTCTTGTAGTATCAATGTACCATAAATGCTTTCCTTGACATTCTGTGCTGCGTAATAATGGGGTCATTTGAAAATATGCTGCCATAAAAAATTCATCTCATCTCTTCGATTTGTGTTTAATTTTCTGATTTGTGTTATCCTCTGACCCACGTTAATATAAGAACTGCTCAGACTGTTGGTCCGTAGCTGAATATTCTTTTCAGCCTCGATGTGCAATGTCAGTCAAAGGATGAAGCCTGCTGACTTTGGTGATCTTCTGACCCTTTTCTTTTCTCCAGCACCACTGGCAGGTCAACATTTTCACTTAGTCAGTGAAATATTTCAATAGCCAACAGATGGCTTGGCAGTAATGATTCGGAAATGCACGAGCCACATTTTACTGGCTGAACATCAGCATGTTAACATTGCCATTGTGAGTTTTTTAGCGCGCTGACACTAGCATATAGGTCAAGGCTTTGATGTTTCTATGTACAAATGCCATGTTGTTGTTTGTGAGGCTGCAAACAGTCTTTCCTTCTTTTGCACTGCATTGAACAGCTGGCTTGAATTCCACTCACTTTTTTAATTTTTTTATTTGAGTCATATAACTGTTGCAATCTGAAGCTGTTTCCATCTGATTTTTGCCTACTTGTGAGTTGATTGGTTAAATTACTGTGTATTGTGAGGTGTCAGCTAATGGTTGAGGTTCAGCATAAATGTAGATTCAAATGGTGCAAAGGTTAATGCACCTGATTTAGACCTGTTTTTGTAACAGTGCTTTTATCATGTTTCTCTAATGGAGTGTCATTTGTTCAGAGGATAACCTTTATCATGTTTTGAGTGTCACATATTGATGCAGGGCAGTTTTCTTTGTTGATGCATTTGTTTGCAAAATTAATTTGTTCTGTGTTATTAAAGCTTAATATGGCTTGAATGTGGCAATCTGCTGTGTTTCTTTGAATATGCATTGTTCAAACTCGGGCTCTGAGTTTACTGTACCTCTTTGTTTTGTATGGATACACAGTAGTGCTTTCACAGCAAGAGCATTCTGGGCTCAAACTTGCTGGTCAGCTGGGGCTTTTCTGTTTAATTTGCTTGTTCCCCCTTTGCCTGTGTGAGTTTTCTTTCCACTGTTCAAAGACATGTGCAGGTTAATTGGTAATTCTAAACTGGCCGCAGGCGTGTACATACATGGCTGTCTTTCTCCGTGTTAGCCATGTGATGGACTGGTGTCCCAGCCTCTCACCCAATGTTAACTGGGATTAGCTCCAGCCCCCTGCAACTCTACAGGATCAAGCAAGTATAGCTGATGAGTGGATGGATCTACAGTGGAATTAACAAATAGAACCATCTGCTGTAAATAGTGTTTGCCTCAGAGCAACGGAACTGAGCTTTTGCCACTCCCAAACAGTGTGTCATGTCTCTATTTTATTCAAATATACATGTGTCCAAGCTTTCGGGCAACTGTAGGTCTACCCATCAGAATATTTCTGGCTACACTTGAGACACACAGCAAGCTGCAAGGCACAGTTAAAACCTGCTAGAGTAGGCGGTGATCATTATCTAAAGCATCTGACCTTGAAGTGGTTATCTCATTCCCAGTAGGAGGGAAATCTGGCTTCTTTAGTAATATCAAAGGAGAACTCCAAATCCCCCTAGTCTCAGATGCAGAAGTCCCTCATTAGGTGCCATGCTGCCTTTCGGGCCAGTTTTGTTGTGACGTATCTTTTTTTTTCCTTTTATCAGTCATGAAAAATACAATTTGAATGGAACAAACGTGCTTTGCATTAAGCTTAGGCCTTTCTCAAAGCCTGAAAAATTACCATGAGCCCTAACCATACACTCTGTTTTTTGACCATTTGAGGTAGTTTGTGGGCTCATTATTCAGACTAAATACACATTACGTTTACCAAGATTAATTTAATTAATGCAAAGTGGGTGAAGGTGTTAATCTCAGTTTAGTTTTTATGCATGCACATGACACAAGCACATTCTCCTTTGGTTTTTAAAACTTAGAGGAATTGAAGAGAGGAATTGAAAAGCGGAGGTTAAGAAAGAAGTTTGGTGTGAGCATTGCTACTTAGTGGCTGAACATTGTGCTTATATTTATGTATATGTTTTATCTTCCTCCAGCTACATTCGCTACAGAGCCAGTTAGAGTTCCAAGAACAGTCCATGGTGGAGAAGTCGCTTGTGAGCCGTCAGGAGGCCAAGATCCGTGAGCTGGAAACCAAGCTGGAGTATAAAAAGACACAGATCAAACGGCTGGAGGTGGGATGGTGCTGCTGGTTTCTGCTGGCTATTCCCCAATGGATTGTATTTCTTAAACATATTTTGATTTACAACAAGCAACAGGTTAAAAAATATGTATTACATATACATTATTGTATATCTGTTACGGCTTAAATCCCTGGGATATTTCAATATATTATGGTATAATAGCATAGTATAGTGATATAAAAATATGATGTCCGCAACAAAAATATTAAAAGTAAAAAGTAGGAAGTATTAAATGATTAACATAAGGAGAAGACAGTGGTTTTGCTTAAGATGTGTTTATATGTCCATACTGTATGAGACAACAGACCATTGGGCAAAAAATTGAACATATAAATATAATTCATATCCATGAAGATATCTGTAATTGAGTTCTATGTTGTAAAATAATATTTTATTCCCAGTATTACTCCTTTTAAGTCAAATTATGTAACTTTTTTGTAGCCAACTGTATAGTTTCTTTTTACAGATTACAGCTAAATTTTGAATTGACATAACTAGTTCAAAATATTTTCAAACTCCAGATGTCCACATTGGACTTTTTAGATTTATTCTGTTAAATCTTTCCTAGTCCTACTGACATTGTACACATCTTCTGGATATATTCTAGTTAAGATTATGTTGTACATATTATTAATCTTAAATTCTGTCTGTTTAGAATTTAAAGGGGGCATATTGTGCCCTTTTTTCACAAGCTGACGCACTTAACAGAGGTCTTAATGAAATCTTTGTGACGTGCTTTGGTTGAAATACACAGACACTCTGGGAGCTCCTTTTTCTTCCAGTGGATCATTTTAGGGGCGTGGTATGACCCATGACTCCACTCAAACCTTCTCTTATTCTTGGAAGATCTGTAGTATTTAATAACCCTAGAGCATGTTATTACAGCATGAGAGAGCATACAGTTAATCGCCTGGGAGTTCAAACCACAGGCCAAACTAATACAAGAATACTTGACTGGCAATTTTATCTTCAGATTATTGCGTTTCTCTCATCTGCAGCTGGACCATGAACAGTTGGTCCGCTACAGGTCCCTCCTTTGCCACAATCTTGTTCTGAGTCATGTGCTAAACAGGCACAAGTCATTAAAACAGCACTGCAGAACATAACAGCTGCTAGCTGGTGAATAACACTATTGAGAACTCAGTTTTTTTTATTTTTTTATATATAGACTCCATAAACTTTCCTGAGTGTTTTAAGTTTTTATCTGCCAACAACTGTTGACACTTGTTTTTGCGATGATAGTTACTGATGCCAAACTAATGTTGCATCTAGAGACAAACATCCAATCTAGAAGAAAAATTAAAGTGTCAGTTTGAAGTCAGATTTCCTTGATAGGATATAAAACATTAACTAAGCACTGATAAAACATTAGCTCTTTTATTTCTTATGTAAAGTGAACTATATAATTAATGATGAATTGAGGAGATTTGCAAAACAAAGAGCCAGAGCAAAAGAGATTAAACCTTCCACTTATGAGATACAACAAATGGAATGTCATCTGAAGATGAATTTCAGCAGAAATATAGAGGATGGAGGCTGGATACTCTTGTAGTGAAGTAACTTTACCCTGCAATTCTGAAGGCTCACTGACTGACTCATTTTCAGATACACAGGGTCCAAATCAAAATGTCAGGGTTATGTTTTTTGAGTTTTTGAGTTTTAGTGACTTCAAACATCCAACTATATGAAGTCAAGCACAGAAAAAAGTGATTTTCTTTTCTTTTCTACAGTATGAACCCTTTACAACCCAGGCATGGCAGGATCTCTAAGTGAGAAATATAGCAAAACATGTCTGTCATTGCCGTTTCTTACTATTTCATCCACAACAACAAACACCATTGACTCTTCTATTATCAACACTGTTAAAATATTTTTAAAGCCAAATGATACAGTAGATTACAGATCTCAAATTTGCATTTTGGCTTGTTTGAAATGATATTTTCAATATATTGAAGTGAAAAAAAAAATCAGACTAGTAAATATAATAATGACTTGTCAAAACATTATTATTGATATCTTTTATGCTAATTCTGCCTAGTTAAACTTAGCTGATAAATGTTAAAGCTGTTTATGATACAGCAAATTCAACCAGTTCCCATAAACTGTTCCCCAGAGCTTGGTGGGTCGTCTGAAGGAGAATCTTGAAAAGATGACAGAGGAGAGAAACCAACGTATCACTGCAGAAAACAGGGAGAAGGACCAGAGTAAGCGCATGCAGAGGCAGATAAGGGACATGAAAGAAGAGATGGCAGAGCTGTCCAAGAAAGAGGGTGAAGCAAGCCGAAAGAAGCACGAGTTGGTAAGGCCTTGGTTGCTTGGTGACCTGACAGGATTCAATAGTGTTTACATTGGCTGATGTAACCATGCTTCTGTGGTGCAATCCATTCAACAGGAAATGGACATTGAGAGCTTAGAGGCAGCAAATCAGAGCTTACAAGTGGACCTTAAGCTGGCCTTCAAGAGGATAGGGGACCTGCAAGCTGCAATTGAGGATGAGATGGAGAGTGATGACAATGAGGACCTAATCAACAGGTAAAGTACAGCTTTAATACGCTGCAGTGCAAAGGAAGTTAAATCAACCTTTTTTCACAGCAGATTATCAAGAGTTACACAAGCGTGTTAATAACTGTGTTCTGCATTCCTGCTGTTGTGCATATAAGTTCACAGTCACAGTTTACTGCAGATGTTAAAGGAACTCTGCTTTCATTAATGTTATTAATTCCACCTGTGTTCTTCATGCTGTGACATGCCAAATCATCTCCTGTAAAATGGGTCTATTGCCTTTGCTTCAGTAGATCTGTATTCTTGGTACACACTACAGTGTAGCTAGAGGTCTGGAATAATACAAGACCTGCTGGTTTTATGAGGTTGTCAATCACATGTATCTTTTGATTCTCCCACATTTCCCTACATATATTCCCAAGCTCTTTTATACTCTGAGTCATACTTCACTCTGTCTACTCCCCAAGTACTTTTCAAATGGTTTAATTCAGCTCCCTGCCTCTGATCTTTTGTCTCTTTGCTGGTTTTCCCTGTTTGATTACCACCTCCCTCTTTGCAGTGGGGTTGAGGGTTATGCTAGCTTTGAGCCTGTGGAGGTAAACCCCGACTGCAATGAAAGGGACTAAAAAGGAAGGCATTACACACACTATCTCTGTTTGAGCAGGCATGAGTTGATTTAGTATTTTACAGAACAATGGGTAGTTATTTTATGTTTGTGTGTAAGTGTAAAATGTTTTATTTTGGATTTATCTCATTTTGTCCTGCTTTTGCACTATTATTTGTTTATCTCACCTTCTCTGTTTCTCTTTCTCCTCTTGTTCCCTTTTTGGTTTCTTTCTCACTTCTGGCAGTTTGCAAGACATGGTGACAAAATATCAGAAAAGAAAGAACAAAACGTGAGAATGGAAAATGCATCCTTTGTTTTTCTGTCATTGTGGATGTTTTCACTTTTTTTCACACCCATTTCAACCACGAGGGAGAATAATGCAGTATTCCTTATCCTTTCACGTTCTGTTTTCCCCAATAGCACTGCAAGGAGAAGTAATTTCAAATAGAATGAGAAGCGGTGTCTGTGTTATACATCCCTGATAAAAGCTGTGTTTAAAGGATGGCCCTGTGTTTCATTCCGTTTCATTTCATTTTGAGCCAAGTGTCTCAATGTGTATGCAGTCTGCTTCATTTGAGATTTTAACACTTGTTTGTTTGATGTAAGTTAAAATCTAAACAAGGGCACAAAAAAAGAATTCTACCTCAATTTTCAATGTCACGATAATTCACCTTTAAATCAGTCTCACTGCTTTGACAACATGAGCCAGATGAAGAACAGGGAAGTGTGAGGATACTGCATTATTGTCTCTGTTAATATTAAACACCGTCATCTGTTAGGTTTGAAGCTTCATCGCATGCCATCATATGTTTGTTTAGATCAAAGGATTAACTTTTGCACTGAGCCTTAATAACTCTTCTCCACTCATGTACAATTATGTCCAAAGCACATGCAAAATTTCCCTTTCAGTGCGGTTAACGCATCAAACATTATCACACTGGGATGCCTCCATGGGAATTCATAAATATTATGTTTGATTTAAGGTACACAGATTTTATTCACTGAAATTTTAAAGCACTTTGCATGGCATTAAAGTATGGAGCCCTTTCACACAAACAGTTTATCACAACACTTATTTTTCATTACAGAAAAATGCAATATATGTATGCAATATAAATGTTATTTGTTTTCTCTGTGAAATCCATACACATATATTTTGTTTTGTGCATTTTCAATCAGAAGTAATATTGTGGCCGTTGCACAAATTTAGTGATTAGAGTGACTTACTGTACATGAGCTCTAGAAGACCTTAAACACAGTTGGGCAAGTAATGCTTGCAACTGTAGTATGATGAGCACACGGGGCTATGACTATGGCTGCACAGTTGGAAAGTGGTGCAAAACCATGATGTTGTAGTGCACTATTTAAATTTTTAACTACAAGCTCATCTGTTTTCCATGCATGCAAATACTCTACTAATTCAAAATCATTTCCTTGTGCTGTGAAAGCATTTAACTTACTAATAAAAACCTCACCTTGTCTTGCTTTTAAAAAGCTTCAGTGTCTGGTTGTGCATGTTAAATATGATCTTTGTACTGACTTAAAACCCTTCTCTTTCAGTTTATATACATCAACAGGATTTGTTACATTTTTTTGTGGCATCCTCTTAAATGATTTAAATCTTCATATTAAAGTGGTCTGAAGCAAATACTGTATAATTTGCTTTAAACTCCTATTTCTTCTTTCATCATGCTCTTTACCTTTTTTTTTTTTTTTTTGCTGGCACATTTTCATCAGAGAACCCATGTGTGGCAGTTTTCTCCTTTTCTTTTCGTGCAACTCAAACAAAAAAAGAAAGCAAGGATTTGCTGTGTTTACTTAACATTTTCCCTCCTTCAACATCATTGCATTAGCAGCATGGATGAACAGTAATGGAGGAGGTGATTTTTCTTCTAATTACGAAGTGGAATTTCCACATGATTTTCAGTGCTGTTAAATATTTTTGTGTTCACTGCTTCAAAACGGGTTACGAAAGCGGGCAGGATTGTTGTTATTAATATTGTAAGGCAAATAATTTAAGCTAAATGAATGTTCCTCAGACTGGTTTTCCCCCACAGATTGCAGCGCGATACATTACTGACTAGAAAGGTTGCATTTTTTCCCAGCTTCAGCATAAGGTGATGATTATATTTGACAGTAAGGGTAATTTCATCTTCAAGCGAGATGCTCATATTGTTTACTAGAATTAGTTCATGTTAAATGGATAACTTAGAACTCTGCTTTTATTATTCTTATGGTTTTGGTGTTAAACCAATAGAACCAAGCCATATGAGATTTGATGCTGAAAGTAAGCATTTGTGACAAAGATTTACAACCAGTGCAGACCAATTGTCAGAAGCGATTAATGTTCACTTCTAAAGTCCTGAGGCTTGTTTGTATCTATGAGCCTCTGGACTGGTTAGCTAGTAGTGTAGGGCCAAGGACAAATCGTTTGTGACACCATTTTTACAGCACTCAATTGCAAGCCACCTTTCATTTTGCTTGCTTGTATGTGTTACAGAGAGGTGGGAGAAGGAGATGAGTTTGGGATGTGCTAGTTTTAGTGTTTTAATAAATCACATTAAAAAGCCACAACATCACAAAGCTGACAAATGGGCATGTGTAATCAACTCGCCAGTATTAATGAGCCCATTATTTTGTTTTTGGTGGGCTTTTAGCAGCTGTTGTTGGCGTGCAGTAGTAAAGAAAGGGAGAGGGAAAATAAAGGGAACTTGAACTCATGGACACTTTTTGTTCCGTGCTTCATAAAGCACCTCTTAAAGTCTGAAATGATCAACATTTTAAGAAGAAAATACTTTAACCTGGCCATTAAGATTTTCTTAAATTTTCATGACCTTTACATCAGAAAGGAGCCCTGAGTTACAATATTAATGCTCTTAGAAAGCTTGAATACCATTTACTCAGAGACTCCAATGTCCTTTCCTCCCTATGCTCACTCCCTCACAATACTCAAATATCATAGCTCTAAAACCATCTTTCTTATTGCTTTTAGGCTGCCTGTCAAAGAAAAAAAAAAGCAGGGAAGGAAGAAAAATGACTATGAGTCATACAGCTTTGGGACAAAGGAAGGAGCTACTGTTAAATGCTGTTCAGTGTGAGATCTTATGTACATTAATGCCCGTATGGTATGTGGACGAAGAATAGGGCCCAGCAGCCTGCCTGTCATTTCACACCTCTTGGAGTATTGTGTTTGCACCTTTCAAGCATTTTGTAATGTGTTCCAGGGAATCGGATAGATAAGCTTGTCCACAAAGACAGATCTGTGAAGTGCATCGCTGTTTCTCATTTTTAATGTTTGTCAGCTTTGTGTAGACAATCCAGTGAAATATATCAACAGTTCAGTGATATACAAGGCTAATATTTTAGATTGATGAAACATGGCTCTATGAAAGTTACTGTGGGGCTATAAATAATAGCATAGCAACCCATTAATCAAGGAGAGCTGAAAATTGGAGATGCTTTACAACAGCCCTGTCATAACTGATTTGAATATACAGTCTGTTGTATTGAAGCTAAGAGCTAAATCATGCAATATGGTATTATCTCTGACAGACCTTAGCACAGCTTCAAACATATTTCAGGCCTTCAGAACATATTGGTCTCTGTGCAATGTGCAAATGTATTCTCGCACATTATGCAGGCAACGGAGGCAGCACATCCAACACTGAGGTTAGAAGCAATGTTGTCCTCCGACAACAAAACAACAAAATATATTTGTCCTAGTGTGTTTTGACCTTGATGACAATTATTGACTTAGAGGTTATGCCATTCTGCTCTCCTCTTCCTGCCATGTTAACCTTCTTGGACAATGGTTTGCATAATTCATAATTTTCACCACAGGTCTGAATGAATGAATGAGGATTGATCTTATCCAGGTGGGATCTGCTGAGCTTTTTCATCATGATCTATTGGTCTGTGTATATCGATTGCTATGTCAGGCATAAGGTCTGTGGGGCTGCCTCATGGTTCCTCTCCAATACCAATCACTGAGGGCAGGTGACATGGCGCACAGCTTAAAACCAACAAAACAAGTTAATTATATCCCCAACAGTTTCAGCTGCAATCTGCATTTTTAGTGTATTTGTGTGTAGAAGAGAAAAGGTGTGTGTGTGTGTGTGTGTGTGTGTGTGTGTGTGTGTGGGGGGGGGGTTGTTGAGTTTTTTGAAATAATGGAATCATAGCTGTTTCCTAACTCTAGCCTAT
>JBBBVU010000016.1:5855826-5872557 GCA_037177055.1 Atherinosoma microstoma | reverse complement strand
CCTTTGCGCTTCCCGTCCCCTCTTTCCCCTCTGCTCCGCTCCTCCGGTTTTTTGTGTGTGTTTGTTTGTGTGTGTGTTTTTGTGTTTTTTTGGGGGTGTGGTTGTTGAGTTTGTTGAAATAATGGAATCATAGCTGTTTCCTAACTCTAGCCTATCTGATTTGCCTTGCATCATCACAGTAAGCCTGTTATTATATGAGAATGAGCCCAACTGTTAAACTGCTCAAATAATATAATGAAATGTGAAAACTATTATCATACATGCATTTTCACATAACATTTCCTAAACTGTTATTTCTTCTCTAAAACTGTTGTTGACTCTGAATTGACACATAAGCCAGATTTAGCCAGTTTATTTTAACAGTAACCTGCAGCAATGTGAGGATTCCGGCACATTTCTGAACCTTTTTATCGTAGTGACAGAGTTCTGCACTCAAAGATAAAAATGAGATGGTAGGATGAATACTTTTGATGCTCTTTGCAAACTCCAGCTGGTTTATTTTCTTCACAGTGGGGAGGAGACGGACACCGATTCGGAGGTGGATGACCGTGTGGATGGGGTCAAGTCTTGGCTCTCAAAGAACAAAGGCAGCAAGACCCTGTCAGATGATGGTAGTCTGAAAAGCACCAGGTTAGTGCACATGGTCTCTTTTGCAGCATGTCTGATAACCAGAGGGATAAAACTACCCATATTCCCAACCTTGAAAAGGCCCACGATTACCTGGGGCAGTGGTACAACAGACGGATGGGTGTCTTATGTGATTAGGTGTCATCTTTCTCTCCCAGTAATCCGTCTAATGACAGGAGGCGGTATGGGGAAGCGGGTGCTGTAAAATTTATCGATGTGGCCTGTGGCCAGTTGGCGCGCCTGCTAAATGACACCACTGCCACCGTTAGATAGATCCCTCCACTAGTTGATTGCCTCACTTTCAGCAGCGTACTCAGTGCATTACAGCAATAGTTAGAGGTACTGTATATGTTTCCTGTCTTATGGCTGGTCCCAAGGACAAGATGAAAATGACAGATATATTCTAAAACACTGACATCACAGTGTGTCAAGGTGCCAAAATGGAAAATCTCAGCCACCACCTATCATCTGACAATGTTTCACCGAGCCAAAGATTACAACTTATCCTTTAAGTATGCAATTTTTCTGCTCATGTTCTGTTGGCTATCTAAGTTGTCATTTTTATTACATAACCTTTTAGATATTCCGCAAATGCAGATGCCAAGGAGATGAAGGAAGGTAAGGAGAAGATGAGTGACGGCAGTAAAGATGGGAAGGAGATAGAGCAGAGCAGATCAGTGTCTGTCATGAGTTCCCTGAGCTACAGGAAACGCTCCAACCTAAAGGACTCCATTGGGGGTACAGGGGATGAGAGCTCACTGTTCAATACTCTCAAAGAACAATCTGACACACCAGACCATGCTGCTATTCGCAAAGCCAAGTCAAAGTCTGGGGATCTCCAGGAAGACAGGAGAAAGAGTCAGGCAGAGGAGGATATAGATGACAAAGGCTCCGTCATCTCTCTGGCCTATTCTGAAGCCACCAGCAGAGCGAGGAAGGGCTTAGAGTCTCGCTGGACTTCCCGCAGTAGCCCTGAATTTGATAAGGAGTCCATGGTGTCCTCAGTGGCTCCCAGCAGGATGTCCACCAGGAGGGGCATGTTGGATATGGATGATGACAACATGTCCACTATCAGCAGTGTAAGCCGTTCCAGCCCCCGTTCACTGCGTCGCAGCACCTCTTGGAAAGATGACAGACGCAGCAGCTCTCGTTTGTCTCTTGCCCGCAGCTGTGGTCTCAGTGAATTTGGTTTACATGTCAATGATGATGATGATGATGGCCAAAGTATGGCCTTTGGAGAAAGTAGAACCTCACCTTACAGTCCCCGCTCCATCAGTCGCAGCTTCTCTAATCCGCCTCAACCACGCTCAACAGACGGCAATCTGCCTGAGATGTCTGATATTAAACTGGTCACACACAGAAACTACTTGGACCCGGACTTGGAGGCTGCAATAAATGAGGTACTAAGTTTTAAGCCCATTAAGTTTAAGCGTAGCAAACTCGACGAGTCTAGTGGTGCGGAAGACGATGACAAGAAGGGCCCAGGAAGCGAAGACAGTCGTAAGAAGGGAGAAGATGACGAGTTGGCTTGCAGCACATCAAGCCTGCTTCGTTCTTCAAGCTCTACTCGGGATTACCTTAGTCGGCATTCCAGCACCTCCCGCAGTCGGAAGGATAAAAAAGGCAAGTTCTCGTCATCAGATTCCTCCTCTTCCTCCTCCTCATCCTCCTCCTCAGACGGTCGACACAGCAGAAAGAGTGCAAAGGGGAAGAAGGACAAAAAGTCCAAGAAAAAGTCTAAGAAGAAACAAATCGAGTCAGAAGATTCCTCTTCATCGTCAGAGTCATCAGAGTCTTCCTCTTCTGACTCAACCATCTCCTATCGAAGTTCCAGTAGTGTTAAAAGGGGCCCAAAACAAGCAAATGACGAAGAAAAAAAGGAGCTTGCAGGGCATGGAAAGTCTAGCAAGAAAGATACAAAGAAGAAACAAAAGAAGATGGATAGCGTGGTGATGAAGTACCTCTACAAGCCTGACGATGACTAATACCAACAAAAAAATAAGGTGACGCATGGTGTGATTAAAAACCCTGGAGCCTGACACAAATAAAAGAGAATGAAGGATGTTTTGCTTAATATACTAACCTTGTTTGGTATATGTGGAGATTTCGTGTTTATTTCTGACTATGAACCCTTGTCGCCACACAAATTTTTTTAAATTTTTTTTTTAGCAAAAGTCACACTGGCTAATTGGAGCATGCTGCTGTATTTAGCTAGGCTGTTTTTGAAAATGGTTATTTCCTAGATTGCCTTAAGTTTGAGGGCAATCCCTGCATGTAGGTAATACAATATTGTAAACACAGTTCTCTGTCTCTGAAGAAATAATCGTGTAAATCTGTGCTTGCAGATGACAAATCTTTTGTAGTTCTTCAACATAAAGCAATGACCAATAATATCCTGAGTCTGTCATGGCTCTTCCACAATGTGCTCACAATGAGGTGCTATCGTCTGCTATAGGAAAGAAAGTAGAATTCCAAAAGTGAGCAGAATAAAGTCTAGTTGGACTGAACCATGCACTGGGATGTTAAACAGTCTACAAGAAGAGAGACAACAAGAAGTTAACTGGAGTATACAAACAAGCAACTGATTAAGGCTCTCATTAAAGTTTGAGAAAAGCAGAAGCAAATCTGCGTTCTGTGTTTGTCATAGTATGATTATTAACCACCCAGCCAAACAAATGATTAACACAGTCACCAAGTATATGAAATGATGTTTCAAAATCATAATAAAATGAGCAATGCTATCTGCACTGACTTGTTGGGGTGTGCCCGCTGAAGACTGGTGCACAGATGTCAGAACAGTTCAAATGAACTGCACAAAGGGGTTTTAATCAAAGCAAACTGCTTGGGTTTGAAATCATGAAAGCATGCTGTAGATATTAAATATTACCATCGCCTTGCAGTTGTGGGCTTAGCCATCAACATTTTTGAAATATGCAACTTGCATTCTTGTGACAGCTATGTCCTGCTGCGGAGTCAGCTGAGATATTAGTGAGCATACCACTGGGGAGGGCTCTTCAAAATATTAATTTGTTATGTGCAACTCCAGTATGTGAACATACACATCCCGAACAACAGGGGCACGAGTCAACATAGCCCTTAATTACAAAGAACCTAAATTTGATTCTCTGTGCTTGGGTGTTGCTGCCTGTGGTGGTGCCACATTTGAGCTTTACTTTTTACTAAATTAATTTCTTCTCCATCTCCGTGTTCCTCAGCAGGTTGAGCAAGCATCCTGAGTTCTGCAAATTCCAGCACCCCAGGAAAATGCATTTCTTTAATGTAGGCTGAACAGTTAGCTAGCTAGTACTAGTTAAATTACTAGTTAAACTTTTAAAATATCCCTTGGGATCAATAAAGTATTTATCTATCTATCTAGTTGTCTGATACACAACTAGATGTTATGATTGACCAGTTCAAAGCCAATAGGTAATTGTCATTAAAATATTGTTATAGGTTATTATTATGATCACTTTATTTTATTTGGGCTCAATTGCATCATGGAGTTTTCATCTTACACCCCTCTAAAAATCTTGAACAGAAAAATGCTGAAAATCAATTCAACAACCCAACTCTACAATTCTGCACAACACAGTGGTGACTTTTAACACATTTTAAGCAGTTGTCTTTACACGAGTAGCATGTTTTCATTAGGTCTGCACAATGTCAAAATGTAAAATAGCGATTTCACAAAATATTGTTTGGACTGCTCTAAAAGGTAGGCTACATACATTTTATCTACGAGAGTCGCATTCAGTTTAGGAAGTTCTACTTGTGTGCATGTTCAACAACTAACCAGCATGCAGTTGTACATTTCGAATGCAGCCAAAGCTTCCGTGGAAATATCTGCATTAGCTTCTTTTTGATCTTTTTAAAGTGCTTGACTGAGCCATCAGATTGAATAGTATGACTGTGGCCGGGGCATAAGACAGATCCTGTAACACTGACACAAACCAAGCAGATGCAACGCCATCCCTATGTGTGATTTTGTATTTCATGCCAGCATATCTCCAAAACAAATCTTGCTGTTACTCTCCAGGACTTCACATTATAAATACTGACAGTCCTTGTGACAAAATGCCCACCCCTTTGGCACAGTGACCATATGCTAATCCAGCTACATTGGCAATTCTCACATAGTGTCCCAAAAGAACAGAAAAACATTTTTTGCAGTATATTGTAATTATAGTCTGTATTATAGACACAGACCGCACTTCAGTTATATTTCTAAAGGCAGCTGTAAAAAACTGCTGCTACTATTCTTGCTTTGCAATGATGGAATGCACCTCTGCAAATGTGAACTTCTCTCAATGTTATTTTGATGCTGTTGTAAATGCATGTTAAGAGAAAAATGTTAGGCTGCGACTTCTCCTCTAGCATAAACAGTAGCTGGCAATGAGGCAGACAAAATTGCACCAATTTTTCTTTTTACTTGAGGTGCGACATGCCTGTTGAAAGAATTTGATGTGGACGCTTTGCGTTATAATTAAAGTGCCAAAATTAGCTCCAAGCTTCTAAAACCATCTATTTTTAAAGTAATTTTCCTGACAGTTTGGATGTATCTTGTGATTGTATAGCTTTAAAATTGCTGTTTGGACATTATTGTCCTTGAATCTGAATAAGCCTGTCATTTATAAGTGCTGGCTTCTGCTGCATTAAGGCTGGTTGACTATGCAGATGTGCTCTTGGTAACAAAATTAGTTTTTCATTATGGTATGTCACATTCAGACCACAACTGCCAAACCTGAAAACTGTCAACACTTGTGACAGGAATGCTTATTTTGCCCTGCCAATTTATGTCACATATTGATATATTAGAAGTTAACATATGGCACATATTAAACTTATTTACCTAAAAATACACACTGTAAGTTTCATATTGTGAATGAATCTAAATCATATTGCACCATTTGGGTGGTTGTTTCAACCATTTTTCTCTTGCTGTCTAAGTGTGTATTAAATAGCCTTGCCTATGGCAGTCTTATTGAAATCTTTACAGCAAATTAAACTTTCTTTATGATATTGCAATGCTTATTTATTATACCATGAGTTGTCATGACAACATAGCATGAACAAGCCCAAATGACAACCTTTTGACGAGCGTGGCAGGTTCTATACAAAATACTGGATTCCTTTCAGCCTTCTTGGAAGTCATTGAGCAGATCAGTGCTGAATTATTTTTAAATTTCCTTCACTAATTGCACATGCCACTTACTATTGTTTGAACTCTTTGGCACAGTCATGGTACTCATGCATGGGAAGACAAATTGCCTTCTGATTTGTGACACTGACCAACATTTACAGAGCTTGATTTTAAAAGATGACATTAATAGAATTGTATTGATTTTTGTGGGTTAACCCTGGTAGCACTTTTTCACCTGGTACTATGGAGCAAGAATATTTGTGGTGTTTTTTCCCCCTCATACTAATCAAACATCAAGATTAAGAACCATTTAAAAATAATGTGCACAAACATAATGCACACTTAAGGGAATGTGGTATTTACTGAAGTAAATAACATGTTTCTTTAGACACTGTTTGTTGTTATATTTTTATGACCTTCTCTCTTTTCTCTGTATGTTGCCAAGTGATGAAATAATGGTGTGTCTGTGTTTGTGTTGACCTCTATAGCCCTCCTGCTTACCGGAGACACCTGAGTCTTGGCAGATCTGATGAAGAGGATGAGGTGGACAGAGACTCCAGCAGGCAGTCTCTGAGGCAGAGCAACAACGAAGGCTTATTGACCGAGAGCTCGTCGTAACCCCACAGTCAGGCAACCTTGTTCTTTCAGTGACACCAATCACACAGGGGAGACACATTCTTTCTCCCTTTACTGTATAACCACTTCCTATCCAGCAAGGACAGGAGAAAGGCACATAAAGAACAGTTTTCAAATAATTTAGCCTGGACTTTTCATCATGGTGCATCAGCATGATGTGATTTTTGCTCCTATGCTATGCTCGGCTTTTTCAGTTTCAGTTGACACAACATATTGAGTCAGTGATACATAACAGCAGAGTTAAGCACAATCAGAAGAACTTTCTGCTGCTGCTTTGTAAGAGCTTCTATTCAGGCAAATTTAAGCACTTCTCTGCACTCTCCTCTGACTATACACATAGCTCTGCCGGGAGGATTTAGATAATCCTGCTCTGGCTGGACTTCTTCAAGAAGGTCTGACCAACTATTAGAATTATTCTTATCTCCTCTCCATTCACGTGGACTAGCACAGTGGGAGAAATTAACCTATTTTTAATTAACTATCTGGCTGTAAGTTTACATGTGGCTCTTGTTCAGAGTTGAGATATCCGTTATTTGAACAAAGCAGTGTAGATGAGAGTAAAAAGATTGTTGAAAATAAATTTATATTTGAATAAAGCTGTTAATGCACCTGAATTGCTGGGAAACAGATTTAAATTTTGATTGTAAAATGTATCAGAAGATGTCTAATATTGTATCTGGTATCAAATGCTTTACATGCTATTCAAATGGTGAGATTTTCTAATGCTATTAGGAGTAATAATATGTTAAGATAAAGTATGTGTCATATTTCTGTTTTATCCTTATTGTTGAGTGCAGTGCATGCTGGTTTGGCTCCTATGGGATAATTTATGAAGTTTAAAGGGAATTAATTTATCTGCTGTTATATGCCTAGGAGCTTTTCTCATAGCTTATTAGATCTTGCAGATACTATAATGCAGGAATTAAAATTGTATTTCTAAGAGGCGTTAATTGAGATTTTCATCAATGTATATGACATATTACAGCTGCTTTGAATATTGTATCCTGCAGAGTAATATTCCAGATTTAGGGTATGCAGTAATTTAAATGTAATTGGTTCCAGCAGTAAAGCACTAATACTTTTCAGTGCATTATGTTATTAAGGTGCCAAATATCACCATGTGGAAGTCATGTGTTAAATAAAAAACTGAATGTTTGCAAGTGATCAGAATTGAAGATTCACACTTTTAGAGCAGTCTTCCCAATTGTATTTTGTTATACAGCCATCAACCACTACATTAAAACCACTAGCAAGTGAAATGAGCATTAATAATGCCGTTACTATGCAATAATCTGTTGAGAAACCTGGCATCCGTGCTTCCTGGCTTTCATGTGGATGCTTCTGTGACGACTACCACCTGGCAACAGTGTTTCCTGAGTTTAGCGACCTCTTAGCAGGACGACGCACCACAGCTTTCGACAAAACTTCCACAGGAACGGCTGGAGCACAGCAAGAATGTTGAACTGGCCTTCAACATCCCAACTCTCTTAATCTGACTGAGCATCTGGGGGATGCACAGAAACAAGCCACATCTACAGGGACCTCATGTTGGAACCCAAAGGAGCACCCCCAATATACCCCCATGCCAGGTCAGAGCTGTGGTGCACCATGTTTAATGTAGTAGCTTCTTGGGGGAGCATCAAGCAGAGATATCCAAGAGGATTCAGACACTAATTGATTGACTTTTCTACTGTAAGTCATCATTTATAATGCATTTTCAAAAATGTTGCTTAGAAGGATTTGTCATAATATAAAAAACTTTTGTTCAGTTGCTGTACGCTTTGAAAGCATGTTCCTTGTTTGACCCATTTTTATATTCTCTCATATTATGACCTTTTGAAATTTGCTTAAAACAATATTTGTATAATGCAATGCTATCATTTTGGTAAGAAGAGGGCACTTACTAACATGACGTCAAGACAAATATGTAACTTACTGGATAAGATAAGTGTGATATTTAAACAGATGTACAATATATGTCTTATTTTCACACATGCAAAGTGTAAATCAGTGTCTGGCTTTTACTGTTTGCACATCAGAAAAGGATCGTCAGAACTTGTCTTATTTTCTCTTTTTTTTTTCTCGTCTTTGCGTCTGATATTGATATTAATTTAGAAACCAATAAACTTTGATGTCAATGATTAAGAATAAAATTGTTAGATGAAAAATATATTTTAAGTTCTACCGCCACAAATTTGGGAGTTTCTAACATTACACAAAATGTTTGTGCAAAAGTTTGTAAACATTTTCACAACTATTTAAAAGGCTTGTGTGTTTTCAGTATTGAACAGATTGCCACTTGTTATAGGAGTGATTTTTGAGGGATTTTTGCTAAATAAATTCAGCTGTTTACAGAATCCATGTTGGCTTGCTCTATTCATGCAGAAGTATAATTTAGATGCATCTTTGTTTCGGAAAAACAACAGGAGAAAATAGGCCAGAAAGGGGGCAAAATAGCTTTGGCAGAACAAGTTACTGATGTGTTTGATTAATTTTAGCTCCTCTACCCTAGAGAAACGCCTCATCATACCCATCTAGTTCTCCCAGGAGATCCCAGTAGAAACATGCAATTCATGGAAATGATTAATTCTGAGTAGATGAAAAGGCAGACAGTGCTGCTTGCACTACCTTGCGAGATTTGGCTTGTTAATATGACTGCTGCACAGCTACACAGTTCAAAACCACGCTTAGGGCAAATTCAGGAAGATCAAAAACTGAGTGCATGATGTGTCTTCCTCCCCACATCAATCTCTTTTTTACATGGGTGAAGCTTACCTAGATTCAAAGGGATTGATGGTTTTAGATTACCACCTAGGCTGACATTCACATGCGCGCACACACAGTGTGTTTTGCTGTAAAGAATCCTCTATTTATCCAACCAATCTGTAATCCTCATGCCTATACACAACCTGTTTTGGTGCTTTGCTCTGTGCAGGGGAGCTTTTTTCTGTGATTTTTACCTCACTTGCGTGCACCCTCTGGATGGCTGCATGTTGCTGCTTATAGGCTTTCCATTGAGTGACAGATTAAATTCTGCTCCCGATTTTACTTATTTTGGCTCTAACGCTGTTTCACAAGCCACTGGAGCAGGAAGTCATTAGCTCAACAAAGCCAAGCAAGTCTGTGTTTACGGTGCCACCCTGCCTGTTATTTAAACAGAGCAGAATGGCCCCAGAAATTTGCTGCTCTGGAAGTCTAATGCTGCGTCTCCATAAACAAAGTGGCCTTGTGCAATAATACAGAATTTGTGAACGTTCCTGCGTGGAACATCTGAGTGTGTTGCTTTCTTTTCTAGCTATTTGGAATTTCATATGAAATGTAATATTTTCTTGGTCATTTTCATGAAAACCACTTACCACTTCCAACAAGATTTGGTGGTATTATGTACAAAAATGCACACTTAAATCTACAAAGCAGATAGTGGAGAGCCAAACTGAGTCATGTCTGACTCTTAGATAGAAACGTGTGCCAGTCTTGGCTTCAGCAGCTGTGTTTCCAATAAGCTCCTTATTTTGACCTTGGTAGGAGGCCACCCTGCTGGGCAGTAAAATATGAGGGGGTGCAGTTTGAGGGGACAACGTGTTTATCAAGCATAATCCTCAACTATTAGCGCTCTCAGTTTTGTGCTGGATGCCTGCTGTCAATAAAGCACTGATTGGAGGCACTGGGACTCTGCCTGCAGGGACCAGGTGAGGAGGCTGCATTCATTTGCAATTCTGAGATGAAAAGAAGCAGCGGAGTGTGTTGCTCAGGCGCCTCTCTTTGTTTGCACATATCATTTCCACTCTAATGAACGCTGCACAGTAGTGGGCCCTTGTAACAAGGCTCAAAGGTAGGCTCAAACATGGTTTACATTTTGCATAGGTCTTTGCAGGGCCTGGGGAACAATAAAGCAGATTCTCCTGTGTGGAACCTACTATAAAAGTGAATTATTTTAGCACCCAAAGCAATGGGAAGTCTGTGATTTATTTTGTTTCATGCCACTTTAAAACCCAAAAAGAGTGTAAACCTTGAAAACAAATTGCTAAAATCCTTGGTGTGGAAAAAGAAATGTCTATCACCAGTTTCAGTGTTGGATTTGTCTCTCTATCTCCACTCCACACTGTGCAGGTGGCCGAAACCTCCTGCTGAGCTCAGAGCTGTTCAGTGCTTAGTGACTGCCAAAGGATAGTTGCTGCCCCTGTCGATGGTGTGTGTGTATATGTGTGTGTGGTAGAGGGTGAATGAATACTCAGGATGTACTCTATGGCAGTCCACCTCGTCTAAAGGATTTGAAAGCGTAAATGGCCGCTCCTCCTTGCCTTTCTCAGTGGGAGGGATAGAACATTACCTGTTTCAACATCGCCTTCAGCACTAGCTTCTGCACAGCGATATGATTTCATTTGTGTTGTCTCTCACCTTCTCTTGCTATATTTTTAGTTCAGCAACCTATTTAGAAGGAGACAAGAAAAACAGGAGCGTCCTTGAAGTCCAGCATTAAAAGATCACATCAAATAGCCATAATATTTGTCTAATCTCACCAGGGACCGTGTATTTCTGCATGCCATTTCCCTCTCTTCATTCTACTTTCAGGTGACGGTTTAATATAAAGAAACCCAGTAAATGTGGCTTGGTGAAATGAAAGTTTTAAGAAAAGAAACATGCTTCAAATGAATACATTACTCTTATCATAGTGTCCAAATCTCTTTCACAGGTTAAAAAACAGTATGGAAGATGCTTTAATTGTAATGCATGCAGTGCCCATGCTTTTAATGATATGATATGTAACAAATCTGTTCAAGGAAAAATTTGTTTTGGTGCTTCTTAGGCTTATGCCCTCTAATTAAATCTAATCAATCAGATATAAAACAGCACCCATGTTTCTATTAGAATTTCAAATCCTGCTGAACTTTTTGGTTTATTTGTTTTCAGCTGCTCAGTGATGGAGACCAGTGATACTCAAGGGAGAATATGTATGTCATATTTCTGTTGCAGAACCTAAAAAAGCTTTATTTACAAGCTGAAATGGCCCGTGACAAAGCAACTTTATAACAGGCTTATTTTTCTCCTCCTGAATCTCTTTTTCTCATTATCCCATCCCTGCTGTGAAAATGCAGCTTTGTTGTCCATAACAATTATTACTAAAAGCAGATGGGAGGGTAGAAAGGCACACTGCACTACATGTAGGCTACTGCAGTCAGTCTGTGGTTACTAAAAGGAAGGAAGTGAGAAAAGTAACCAGGAATCATGTTTCTTTCTGCCTTTTCCCCTTCAGTTGTGCATTTACTAAGGTCAGTGCCTGATAATCCTTGAATTCTATATCCCACCTCTAACTGTTATGCCTTGTTTCCAGATAGCTGCAGCCAAGCTGTCCTGTCCCACTTCATGATCATCACATTCTGCACTCTGCATTCTGCTAGTCCCTGCTGTCTCAAAGATACCTCAAGTGACCGTTTCTAATTATTTTTGACATTCATTTGGACAGCTCATCCACTGCAAGAACACTTTTCTCGATGAAAAAAGAACACAAATGTTTCTTTTGGAAATTTGAAGACTTTAATTACAAAGGGCGTTTGAAAATGAGTGAAAATAAAAATACGTTGTGGTGGCATTATCAGACACTTGATAAATACTTCAACTACATCCCAGTATGAGTCACTGCCCGAAGAGATAAAATGTTCTGTACCCCGTGCCAGCACTTGACAGCTTGGTGGTCTTTACCACCAAACTCTCAAGCACCACAGCCATAAACTGATAGATGGCAAGAATTAACTATGCATCTAATTACAGCCTTTATAAGCATAACTCCGTGAGCAGATGGAAATCAGTGGTGTTTTTGAAATCACTTTTTTCAAACAACAGGATACTGCACTGCATTATTTCCACGGAAACATATCACTCTTCAAAGTCGGATTTATTCAAACTCATACAAAAGCCTCACAGCCATTTGGCTGTGGACCGTATTGTATCATTGAGGTTTGGCATGTGCAGAGTGAAAATGACTCTGCTGGACTCTATATAAGATTTGAGCAGTTGTCATACGCCATATGCATATTACTGTTGCCAGGTGGTGGATACATATTAACTGAGGGTGAATAGTACAGTGTTGTTGTCTATGACTAAAACTTAGAATAAATAGCAGCCTGTTGGTGTCTGCCATTTACTGAAAGAAACCTCAAATAATTTGTGCAGTATTATGAAGTTCTGTAGGGTAAAATAAACATGAAAAATACTTTTAATTCGCACTTAGTCACTGAATCAGTCAAATATATTTTAACAGACATGAAATTCTGGTAACTAAAGGTATAAAAAATAAAGAACAAAGCTCTTACTGCATGTGTGTTTAAAAACAGAATTTTTTATTTTTCAGGATATCTGATGTTTGCTCTGATGTTTTCCAGGGGGTTTAAGTTTTGATTTCCACTGTGATTGAATGAAAGACATTTTCGCTCTCATCTGATCCCTGCATCTAAGACAATTTCTTTTCCATTTCAGCTTCATCCTGCTGCAATTGGGGATAGCAATTTGAAGCCACAGCCAACTGGAGGATCCAAAACAGTTATTCAAGTAGGAGAGCCAATCACCATTTTACAGTGAGGTTTAATCGAGATAATCAAGTGCTGAATAAAAAATTTGAGCCCGCATAAAGTGGTAAAGTAGTGGCTCAAATGTATCCAGAGATTGACAGCCAGACGTTGAGTGAGTCAGACAGGATACTAATGTATGTCCTGTCATCCGGCCTTCCCTTTTAGCAGGATCTGTCTCGCTGCCCATGTGGGAATGTGTCTGAGTGACAAGCTGCTGACATTTACAATTTCTCAAAGTCCAAGTGTGAGCAAGCATGCCTGTATTGAAATATGACCATGTTGGACGAATCATCATTAGTGATTTTAATATGTTATGGGAATACATATTGTTAGTTCTGCATGCTTATTGATGGTGTGCGTTCTCTTTGAACCGCTCTGGCCTTCGCTTTCAGAAGGTCATCACAGATGCTATTTTTAGAAAGATATTTGTCCTTTAATATCACCGAAATTTTTAGAAACCCCCTGAAGACAGACAGATGTACTAAGCTTCAACTATGAGCATTAGTCTTGGACTATGAATGAGAATACTGTCCTTGCAAAAGCAGTGCTCTCTGTGACACATTACCCACCTAATCACAAGTCTTGCAATGTTGCTAGGAGACTTTATGTCCAGACAAATGGTAGACTAATAGGCTTTGAATTATTCAGTATCAGCACTGGAGGTGATGCTGTTAAGAAACGTTATATCAGCGTGGAAGGCCTATTTTCTTCCCAAGACCTTTGCAAGCATAAAAATGGGCTGCACCGCTAAGTCACCAAGTTCAGGTGAATCCATTTATGTATAATATTTCCCCCACCTTCACCCTTTGCAGTTTTCATCGGAGGGCATGCAGATAGAAGTGCTTCTGTGTTTTTTACGCTTTCTTCTCTTTTCCAGACCACTGCTCAAGCTCTGCTGTTCAGTAAATGCATGGAGCCTTCTCATTCCACTGGTGCAGATTAATCTCCACCACCTGTCCACCTGCAACGGACCTCCTACAATACAAGGACATATGCATTTATTTTCGTTCTCCCTGCCACGTAACATATAGGAAGACATGCAATTTAGAGCTGTCATGTCTGCTGCTTTTCTAGCTAAACAATACAGAATCTCAATGAGAGGCATGCTTTCACCCATGCTTTTATAGGATCAAGACGCTCTTTCCTAAAGACTTGAGAACCGTGACAGTAAATCTTCAAGTCATATGAAACTTCTTATGAATCTTTAAAGCAGGATTTGTATTTGCATGGTGCTTCAGACTACAATAATATCTTTTCAAACAGATCTAACTTAGAACTAACCACTGAATAAAATTTCTTGTGAGGAAGCATTTTTGCCTCTTTTTTTCTTAAGCTGGAATACAAAGGAAGTAGCATTCAGCATTTTTCAGAAAAATAACAGATTCCACACAACTTCAGAGGTTCAAAGTCTGGCACTGGAGTTTTTAATATGTTCAGACAGTTCCAAGTGAAGGTGAGAGGTAAATTTGTAAGAAAGGTGCAGCCAGGTGGAACCAGTATGACAAGTTGATAAAAACATAAAAATGTGTGATTCAGTCTTCATTTTAGGTAAGAGATAAGCACATTGCTTAAAAAGTCAACAAAATAATTTCAACAAAATAACAGTTTCAAAACATGAACAAAAGAACAGGTACAAACACCAGCCACTTTATTAGGTACACCCTGCTCGTATCAGGTTGGAACCTGTCATGCCTTCAGAGCTGCCTTAATAATTTGTGGCTACACATCCATGATGTAAATCTTGCATTCCATCACAGGGCCCTCTATTCGATTGAGATCTGGTTTGGAAGCCGTTGGAGTACAGTGAACTCATTGTCATGTTCAAGAAACCAGTTGGAGATGATCTGAGCTTTGTGACAAGGTGCATTATCCTGCTGGAAGTAGCCATCAGAAAATTGGTACACTGTAGTCATATAGGGATGGACATGGTCAGCAACAAAACTCAGCTAGGCTGCAGATTTTAAATAATGCTCTATTAAGGGGCTCAAAGTGGGTCAAAAAACATCTCCAACACCATTACACCACCAGCAGCAGCCTGAGTTGTTGATACAAGGCAGGGCGGATCCATGCTTTCACGTTATTTACATCAAATTTCGATCCTACTATCTGAATGTTGCAGTTGAAATCAAGACTCAACAGACAAGCCAACATATTTCCAATCTTCTATTGTCCAATTTTGCTGAGTCTGTGTGAATTTTAGCCTCAGGTTCTTTTTCTTAGCAGACAGGAGTGACACCCGGTGTGGTCTTCTGCTGCTATAGTCCATCTGCTTCAAGGTTAAACTTGCTGTGAATTCAGAGATTGTATTTTACATGCCTTGGTAGTGACCAGTGGTTATTTGAGTTAATGTTGTCTTTCTATCATCTCCAACCAATCTGCCCATTTTCTTCTGACCTCTGACATCAAGGCATTTTCACCCAGACAACTGCAGCACACTGATTATTTTCTCTTTTTTGTACAATTCTGTGTAAACCCTAGAGATGGTTGTGTGTGAAAATCCCAGTAGATCAGCAGTTTCTTAAATACTCAGACCAGCCCATCTGGCAGCAACAATCATGCCACATTCTTAGTCAATTTAATCCCTTTTCTTCCCCATTCTGTTGCTCAGTTGGATCAAGTTGGCTAGATCTTATACATGCCTAAATGCAGTAATAGAGGAATTAAACTTACACATTTTTTTTATTTTCAGTTTCTATTGTAGAGGTGTATCAAGCCATTAAACCTGAACCAGTTAACAATAAAGCTAATTTGAACTACCCACTGTAAAGAGGAAAAAATGGGAATCAACACTGATTAAAACAGACCTTTTTTTTTATTTATGCAGCATAATGTTCAGTTTTACTCACTGGCAGTTAAGAACAGCAAAAAGATCAACTTATCTCAAAGAAATACATGAAATGAGCATTTTCTCTTTAACACTCTTTTGCTTGGTGACACAGGGGGAAAATAATGCACAGGAATCGCACAACAACACAGTTTCATCAAAGTTCATGAAATTTCTCCTGTTGTTAATACATACATGTGGACATGGAAAATTACAACATGCAGAGATACAGTGCACAGTTATATTTCATCCCCATAGTCAAGACTACAGTCACTCGAGTTGCAGTTGACTTTGCCATTTAAGTGGACCTCTATTGTCTCAGTATGCAAGCATGGGTAGACTGAGTTATTTGAGATGTCTTGCCAGGGACAGGACATGTGTCATCACTGTGTCCACTCAAAGATATAAAAACCATGACGCACTTCTCTCCAATCAGTCCAAAAAACCTGGATGAGATCATTTCCCATCTGAAAACCACCACTTGCTGTCTTGATATCCTGCCAACAGGGTTTTTCAAGACTGTTTCAGTATGCATGGCCTCAGATATTTTACAGATTGTAAAAATGTTCCTGATTTCAGGTGTCTTCCCTCAGAACAGCCGTCATCAAGCCGCTCCTTAAAAAAACAGCTTAGACCCATCCCTCATGAGCAGCTACAGGCTGAAATCGAACCTCCCCTTTCTTAGTAAGATTATAGAAAAAGCTGTCTTTCAATAACTACTCAACTTCCTGACACTAAATAACTGTTTTGATGTCTACCAATCAGGTTTCTGGCCACATCACAGCACTGAGACTGCTGTAGTTAAGGTCTTTAATGATATCCACTTGAACACAGTTAGCGGAAACATTTCAGTCCTGGTCATACTGGATCTCAGTGCTGCATTTGACACGGTCGACCACAACATCTTACTAGACCGGCTGAAAAACTGGGTAGGACTT
>JBBBVU010000016.1:5838192-5855563 GCA_037177055.1 Atherinosoma microstoma | reverse complement strand
TATCTATCTATCTATCTATCTATCTATCTATCTATCTATCTATCTATCTATCTATCTATCTATCTATCTATCTCACTGCACAGACATTTTCACAATGGGGATTTTCTCAGGCGATTTGAAGTTTTAAAATCAGAATTTTGTTAGATCTGAGTCCCTGGAAAGGCTGCAGCTGAGAATTGAGACACAGAGTCTTAATGGACTGCTCTTCAAAGATGTGAATGGACCACTTTGTTGTGAATTCAGCTGCATGAATATACACTTGCACTTTTCTGATTTTACCAAAAGATGCAAAAAGCCAGAAGAGTAAAACATGAGTGGAATGTTCAGACCCATTTGAACCTAGTTTAGCAGATACACCAAGAAGTGATTCTTCTTTATTTTATCCAAGTGTGTTAGACCAGCTTTGAGAGCTTTGATTTTGGATGATTTCGGTTGGACTGTTACATTTGCATGAACTTGAAATGAAATCATGAGATCTCTTATTTTTGGGTCAAGTGCAGATACTTATACAGAATGTAAAAACAAATCTAATATAGGGTAGCAACCAGTAATTTAGGAAGATAATGGACTGGAGATCAATTTAACACCTCCTCCAGTTAATGCATTGTTTTGATGTTCTGCTCATTTCAATATAGCTGAGAAACTAGTCTGAAAAAGCTGACCTGATTAACCCTGTGTTTTGAATCGTTCAAAATCCAATGTAAATTGCGCCTTATTAGGTTTCAATTTTACTTTATATCCAAAAAACAAAACAAAACAAAAACACACATTCTGAAGCATTAATGCAATTATCCAAAACAAATAACAATCAATGAGGGAAGTGGCAGGACTGTGTGGGATGTATTGGATTTTGATGGGAGATTTAACAGGAAAACAGAGCAAAGGAAAAATTTAATAATAAATAAGAAATGGCAGCTGCTGAAACAAAGTTTTTAACTTTTGCTAAAGTTTATTTTTGACAAATAAACTATAGCAATAATAGTAAAAATGGGCAATGTCTGTTTTAAAATACACTTTCATCTTTACTGGTTCAGGCTTTCATTATGAGTCATTAAAGCAACATACTCATGCATTCATTTCCATTATCCAAAACTACTCCAGTCATTGCAGAACTACAGTATATAGGGCAGTGCAGACTGACCATAAAAAGACGATTTGCTATGCTGGGCTCAGTCTGCAGACAGCAGACTGGACTAGACTGTTGCTACAGAAATTACTTAGTCATGACTTTTTTCTCAACCAAAAACATTAATATCTTTCCATCTGCCAGAGGGATAACAGATTCTGCTTTTTGAATGTAAAGTCTTTATTAAAGGTACAATTATTCTTATTGATTGATTAAATTTCCCACTGGCACAAACTCATTGCAACCTGACCAAACACCGTGAAATTACCATAAAGAATTTCAGTTAAATGAGCGTGGTGACATTTTACTTCCTGACGTTTTATGACCAGTGTACACAATGTCACACCTGTGAGGGGTATATAGCGTAAGCACTGACACCTGCTCATCCCTTAAGGGCTGGAGGTTGCTGCAAATCTCAAAGTGGCTGCTTCAAATCGAGCGGCTCGAGTGATGGATTGCCTCCAGCATGATGTATAGCTGCTGCTTTCTTCTCACAGGCCTAGATGGGTTGTGTTTGGTCAAGTGACCTCCGCTTCCTGTGCTTGTCCCTGGAGCCCCAATTTGCTGTCTGGGTGTAAATATGATCCATGATGCCACATGGCTGATACTGAGTGATGGGCCTCATTGTCTAAAGGACGGAAATCAGATTGTCCTAGGTTTGTTCCAGCAGTCTCTGCACTCCTCAGCAGAGATTGCATTCACTCTCTTTACATTTGTAGATTGAACAGCAGAATCCATGCACTCTAGCCTTCCTTGGTATAAAAAATGAAAGCGATAACAATATTAATAGTAATAACATAGAGTGCATCTATTATACTTCATGATGCTGACAATGTCAGGGACTGTCACTGACTTTGTTTTGCATTAGTGTAGTCTCCCCATGCATTTTGGGTAGAACAACAACCCTTGAACTGAGAGTGTTTCCACATACAAAAGCCCAACACTACTTGACCTTTCGCCTTCCAAACCATTCAACAGCCAGCCAGCACATTGTAAGAGTCAAATATGTAAATTTTTCAGTTTGCCATGAAGCAATTTTACAATTCTTACTGTTGCTGCTCTTCACTACCACACCACAACATAATGGGTCACTGGACTTCCATAACGGAAAGAACTGCCAGGCGCTGACACAATACATTTCTCCCTGCTATAGTTACTCTGGTAAATACACACACTGAGAAATTAGATTTGGCAGGTCACTCAACTCTCCCCCTGGGGATCTGCGACTGCAATGTTTTTTGTTTTTTTTTACCCCATTAAACTCACAATAAACAGTTCACCACAAATGCTGATGTGAAGTGTTTTACAAATTTGACCATTTCCTTTTACCTCCTCAGATGTGACAGGAAAAAATCTTAAAGAAATTCTCTCCCACATATCAAATGATATGTAAGGGTAGCAATGCAATTTCATCCTTGACTGCAAGTTAACAGAAACAATGAATTGGCGTGACAACTGTGCAAATTCTTTGAAGATTAACATCAGGGATAAATTTTGAAACCCCGATGCACATTTTCATCAGATTTTTATCTCATCACTCTGGCTGGGAGATGTAAAAAATGAAAGGGAAAAGGCAAGGGAAGGTGTCGAGGCTGAAATTGGTTCCATCTAATTAACTAAATTAGAGAAAACAGATGTTTTTTTCCCCAACTGTGTGTGTACATTTTTGTGGGATTAACCCTCCAACTTTACCCAGAGCTGGTCACACTGTTAGAGGATAACGCCCTCCACGCAGTTCTTCTAGATTATTCATGTATGTCGGCTGCAGCTCCCTTGGCAACAGTGGAGGGAAGTACCCAGTCATTCAACACATTCTGCACTCAATGCCAAAGTAGTGCTTTCTGAGCAACATCCATGATGACTGAGACATCGTTCCATCTAAAATCTGAAGATAGTATTGTTTCTTTAACAACCTTTGCTCACTTCATTTACCAACAATCAACGTTGAGATATATCAGCTCTACAACTGTGAGCCGTACGGTTGTCAAGGCAAAACGCAAAGAAAAGCTTTGTCATTCTGACATTTGCTGCTTTCATACCTCAACCTTTGTGCAGCAGCAACTGGATTGTCTGCCTTACTAAACAAGCTTCATGGAGCACTAGTTCTGACTTTCTCTTTGACATGCACTCATGTAAAGGTCAGAAATGTATTAGCCCTGCTTAGACAATAAGCAATCAGAATCTGACGTACATCAAACAGGGAAAATCTGTTGAACCAAGTTTTAAAGACACGTTTTCACTGCCTTAATTTCTACCAAGTCATTGTTACAGTTGTCACGACTGATAATGACATAATCATAATCTTCATCATCGACTTTTTAATTACAGCTTGCTTAATTAAATTTTATATCTCCTTGCTTCTGGAATGACTTTCACAATGTTTTTATGGCTCCAACAAGACCTTTGTAAATTTAAATAAATAGCCTACCACTTGGTTTGAAACTTGGAAAAACACTAAATGGCTTCAGAAACCACTGGTGTGACTTCCTCATTCTTACAAATCTGTATCTTTTGAACTGCAAAACCTTATAGAAAGAGGAAGTTAGTGTACGCAGCCATAAGAGTGGTAGTTTTCACTGGTCTCTTTGGATTGCTTAGGAATTTATTACTTTTGTAAACTGTGCATGTATTTCTAAAAAGTAGGTCCTATACTTTATTGGATTAAAGAGAGTTGGAATATCCACTGGTAGTGAAACCGTTTTCTTCCAGTGAATAATTCTTTTTTTCATATCTGGAGTGATTCCACCTGCCTCCACTCTCCCTTAGTGTCCAATGAGCTTCATTCATTGAAATGAAACTGACTGATAAACATCTTCGTTCTTTTCCAGATGATCAGAAGTGGCTGCATGCAAAAGATTATAGCTGAGTGTTGCCAGAATATAATGATATTTAATGTTTTGCAACTTTGCAAAGTTAACAACTCCATTGTAAGTTCAGCTTCAGCGTTGTGCACAAAGGAAGAGCTGAGAAGAAATTAAAATAACTGAATGAATGGAGGTGGATGCAAGCCTGTTATCTTCCAACCTTTAGTCTCTTATAAATCTTTGCTGGTCTATAAAGCTCTGATAGTTTAGGACCAAAATACATCAGTGACCTTTTGACCCAGTATGAACCTACCAGACTCATCAGGTCATTTGGATCCGGTCTCTTAACAGTTCCCAGAGTCAGAACCAGACATGGAGAAGCTGCCTTCAGCTCTTATGCTCCACATGTCTGGAACAAACTCCTAGAAAGCCTCAGATCCGCTGAAACACTCTTTATTTAAATTCAGGTTAAAGACCCAACTGTTCTCCGTTGCATTTCAATAGTTTTTTTTTAAAAAGTCCAAATCTTTTCCTTCAAGCTTAAATTTTTAAACTTGATCATGTTTTTAATACTGTTTTTAATCAAATGTCCTTTCTTTCTCTTGTTTTTGATTTTAAATTACCTCTGTGCACCGCTGTAATGCTTTTAATGTTTTATGTAAAGCATTTGAATTGTTTTGTACATGAAATGTGCTATACAAATAACCTTGCCTTGCCTTGCCTAATCACCAAAATAAGTGAAGATGCCTCAAGCAAGCGAGATGCAATGTATTTAAATGCTTTCCCAAATGTTTGTGAAGCACTCTTTATTTCTATTTGGATTATTTCTTGTTTTTTTTCTTTTTGCTTCATAAACATAGATCAAGCAATCTGAAAATCAAGGATCAAATCAATATAACAACATTTTTTAACAACATTAGTTAACATAGAGTTAACATTTTTGTCAAAATAAGAAAAACAAACATATTCTGTTTTTGAGTTGCGCTTGCGTAAGTGTTCATATATGAAAAGGTTACTCAGACACTGATGTATTTTGTGTAAACAGTGGAGGGTATCATGCTGTTCCACCAAAATTACTTTCTGGCAGGTGTAACAGTTTGCTCTGAAAGCATCTATGTAGGTTTATAGGAGACCTGTTTGGCTATTATAAAGGTGCCATTCATGTAAGGAAAGACACTGACTTCCTCTGAGGTTCTCTGCTGAGTCTCAAACCAAAAGGTGCTGTGCCTGTCACCATGACAGAAAGCTCGTCACATTAATTCAAAAGCTACAGTAACTCAGCTGTAGAATTGTTTTGCTACAGACATGAACTTATTCTAGATCAATTTTGCATGTAAAGAACTCTTACTGTAATTTAACTCTCCCTGAAAAGCAGCGATAAATGAAATTGGCTCGGTGAAATTATGAGTTTGGACTTCCCCAGAGAGACATGAATATTTCTGTATGTCAGTGAGAACACAAATAGTTCCCCCTGCAACGTCCATTTGCTTATTTGATGATTTATCATTTAAGTAGTATTACGTTATATGCATACATTACAGACCTAACCATCCCAATGTATTATACACTAAAGCAAGTGAAAAGCTAGTCATTTTTAGATGGAAGATTATTTGAATTCCTGGGCTGGCAAGGGACTTTTCCTCATCTTTCATCCTTCAACAAATAAAGAGAAAAACCCAGAGCTTTTACCCCCTGTTGCATCAGCTTCATCACAAGACAGCAGCATCCAGATGCGTAGAACAGGCTTTTGGAACAGTTTCTTACTTATCTTAAACAAGCTTTTTACTGATGTGGTTATCAACAAATACTGTACAGAGATAAAAAAAAAAAAAGAAGTTCATCCCTATTTATTGGCAACTTTAAATGAATTCATGATAGTTTTGCCTTATTAGAATATGTACATTTGTGTCTCTCCAAATATTTTTGTAATTGGGGTTAGTTAGCGGGAAATGAAGAACTGGTTATAACAACTGAAGTGGTTATCACTAATAAAAAGTTAGGCAAGGCATTAAAAATGAGTATATGATAAGTATATAATAAACAAAAATAGAAATAAAAAACCTATAAAAAGTAAAGAAAATTTTCTAAAAACCAACAGCCATTGATATGTTCTATCAATAATTGTTTATTTAGGGTGATCCTGCATTGTATTTCCTTAATCTCTGCTGTGCAAAGACTTAAATCCACAGATAACAAGAAAAATCTGTTTTGAGCCAAATTACGTTTTATCAGTATTTCTTCAGCATTGTTGTCTGTTTAACTCTACATTGTCATTTAATTAGGTGGTTTCATGACTTTTACGTTCTCTTAATGAAATATAGACAAATACGATCACCCATGTGGGCAGTTGGTGAGATGATGCCGTATGAATGCTGCATTATGATCAAGAACACGGTGGAATTGATGTAGAACAACATAAGTACATTATATGCTGCATATATTATACTTGAGCATCTGAGGTCTACCCAGATCTACAATGAATATTTATTTGAACTTGGTTGTGTATTCTTGGGGTGGCACCTGGACCCCCACGCCTCTGGTCCCACCCTTGCTCATACATACTGAAAATGAAATGATATGAGAAAAAAAAACTGGTACTGACAGCTGTATTTCACAGATTGAATTACATTAATACAAATTCTCTCTATATAATCATTTCTCTATAAACAGCACACTCCCTGTACTAACCTAAGCACACAAATATTCACGTTTAACAACAACAAAAGCAAAGAAAAAATTGGATCATAAATGCAGGTGCCGGACCACATACCTTAACTACCTCTTACAAACTTGTGAAAGTCAAAACATTTATTTTAAGATCTGTTTAAACATCACTATCTGCTGTATGTTAATAGTGCTCTCAAGGTTGAACACAGGTTAATACGTGTCCTTTCTGATGAATAATTAAGCGATAATGTATAATGCATAAGACTGTTCTCTGCTTGGTGCTTTGCCTTGTCTCAGGTCACTATGTTTGAAGTTGCCATCAGGAGGAATTGTTTCTGAATATAACTCTAAAATTTTCATTTTGTCTTCTTATCTTGATACAATCTTTTTTTCCTCTATTCAGACAAATTTGCAAAGGTCACATACCTTTTTGACATGTTTCGGCTGTTTCCAGGGGTCTGTAATGTTTATGGTTTGCATAGGTGCATATGTGTGAGTATATTAACAAATATTTATAGATGGATAATCCTACTTTGAGGAAAAAAATCCGCATAGACTACATTTTGAAATGATGCAGTATATATATGTTGACATCAATCATGTTACAGACAGAAAAAGACCAAGCAAGCTATGATCAGATCGAGGAGTTGTTTCAGTTTTAATGATAAATTGCTAAAGCCCAAACCAGTTTTCTCCTAAGTCAGCCTATATTTGCCGAATTCCACTTCATGTGTTAGATTAGCAAAACTGTGATACTATGGGAGAGTGAGACCATCTGCTACATTGATCAAGTTCCACCCAATGACAGATTTAACAGGAGAGCTGCACTTTAGGTTTTGAGTAAAATAATATTTACATTGTTGTAGAGGTGAGAGGCACTTCTATGCAGCCAGCAGAACAGGGCTGGGTTCAACATGGAAAGTTTCATTCCAAGCACATAATGTGAATATCAAATATTAGTGATGACAGGATGCTACCTGTAATTGTTACCACACATATAACAGAGCTGGTTTTGGCTGGCATGATCCTACATGGACAGAATATTTCCTCACTATTTCTTTGCATAAGATGCTAAATATAGATTAAACTGTTTGTTAAGAAATACAATATTATCCTGTTACATGATTTAATAGCTTGCTTGTTATTAGTCTTTAGAACCTTATGAAGGCTTTTTTTTGTTATGTGAACACAGAGGTGTCTGTAGTGTGTAATTCACCATGCACACTATTATTTCAAATTGTCAAAACAAAATGATAAAAAGGCTATCTTGGAAAAAAAACTAACACCTATCACAAACTTAATTCTGACCAGTACATATGACTTTATATCTGTTATCACAATTTAACACAGTCCAACTTATATCATTAACATTTCAAAAAGTTTGTCACAGAAAATGGCTTTTGTGGAGATGAGTGAAATTGGAAAAGTTGATGTTTTAACTCAATAAAACTGTGTTTATAAATCGTGTGTCACACTTTGTAGCACTGCCTGCGCAGTCCATCTATGTCTGCGAAGTACGTTGTGGGATGCTTAATCTATATTCAATAACCTTTTTACTATCCAGGATATATTTAAAGCACATTTATGTACAGTTTCTATCCACCAACACTCGTCTCCCCACTACATCACCCAATGAAAGTCTCATCTCCAGATACTATTTTGTGAAAGCGATGGCTGCTTGAGAGGCAGAGGCTGGTGAAATAATGGAGGGAATATATGAGAATGGCCAGAGGCTCTAGGTTGTTAGCTAGCTGAATGAAGCTGCTTTTCTGGACTAGTTTGAAGACCCCTGGGCAACCAGTCCATGTAAACAGAATATTTATTTAATCGTCCTCTTGGCATGTGGGACTGTTCCAACTCAAGCAAAATACAGTACATGGATTTATTTTGCTCTCTCTACTGGTAGAGCTAGGCTTCCGATCGTCGTAAACCTTTCCCTGCTTATTGATTGGCTGGTATATTGATTTAGGGGAGCATGTCAGTGGAAGATGCTGTTTTTAGTTTGTTGATGAAAACATTTTGCTACTCTGCTATTCAACATGGTTGAGTAATTTGAAATGTGTTCTTTGTGAATGCTGGAAAAGATGGCATTGTTTGTGTGTGTTTTTGTGCTCAGTCCTATCTTGTGACAGCACATGTCTCGCCCCATGTTGTGAGTGCTCCCACTGAGCTGTAATAACACACCTCACTGCTGTCTGAAATATTCATAGCCAGGTAAAACCATCACTGTGAGTCAGTCACATGGATTCCTTATTATCACCCCCTCCTGCTCTCACCCCATGTCACTTTATTCCACCTGCCTTTTGCTGCACCCCACTCACCTCTCAGCTTCTAGCTACACCTTGAGCCTTGAGCTGGAAATGCCACAGTGCCTCTCTTTATTGATTTTCTTGCCTTTTGGCTTTTAGAAAGGGTTACCTTGATTTTTGGGGGGAAATCTAGGTGGATGTTTGCATTTGGTTATTGGTCAGAATTCTGGCTTTAAGAAGAAATCAGTGAGAAGCTACACATACAGATACTGTTATATTGTGAGATATATATTGTGATATTATTGTGAGGAAATCACCATATCACTAATTTGTTTATTCCAAAGACTTTGAATAGAAAACATACCCTGGCTGCTATTACCTTTTTTTTTCAAAACATGCAGTATTTGCCGCTGCATTTTGGGAGAGGCACCTCTTCTGTGAGACAAGATTAAACCAACATAATGACTGGAAGCCAAAGCCACAATATGAAGAGATATAGCTTAATGCATTTACAGGAAGTCTTAGACTTTTCCCCACCAAAAATTCTTAGAAAGAAATTATTTTTTCCTTAGAAAACCCTTGCAAAAATTCTTACATCCACTAGTGCTCTTACCTAATAGTTCTCAGATAGAGCAGACTCTACAAATACACTAATGCACATTCAAGTGCTGACATAAGCGCAAAATAATCGGTTATTGCATTTTTTCAGCTGCACAGCTAAATAATAGTACAGAATTAAATTATAATAGATAGTAATGGACAACAGAACAGTGTAGAAAGCCCATTGGTCAAAGCAAGAAAGTTCATAAGCAAGATAAAACAAAACAAAACAAAACATCACAACACTAATAATACAAAGTAATTCAGTTTGTGAAGTCACTGAGATTACTCTAACCAGGTTATACTCACTGTTTCACTCAATACCAATATAAAGGGAATGATATAACCTAGCTGTAAACCCGCTCTCCCCAAAGAATTGACCAACAATAACATTCAAGTCTGTTAGTGTTTCAGTTATCTACTATCGTAAGCATTGTAGGCCAGTGACTGAGTTTATCATTTTATTCTTAGTTTTGGCAATTTTCTAATATTCTCAAGTAATACCCTTAAAAAGTTCCTGATGTATTTCAGTTAATATATATTATCTAATGTAAGCTGGACAAAAGAAACTGTAGAGATTTCATATTTATCCCAATAAAGCCAAACTTGTTTGATACATAGTTTCTGAGACATTTCGCATCATTTTATGGTAAAAACTTTGATCAAAACCCTGTACTATACAATATGATACTCGTCTTCTGCCCCCTAATGGATACCAGGGAGCATGAGACTACACTACAATAATTTTGACGTGTCACACGGTAATATACCCCCAAAAAAAGTGTTAATTTTTTTTCCACATGTTGTTCAAGGACCCAATAAAGACTTCAAATTGAAAAAATTTGACTTTTCTCCCTAGTTTTTCTTGGGTTGGGCTTTAAAGGGTAATGATAAAATCCAAACAATGGCAGCATTCTTTCAGAGCTGCTGGGGATCTTACCAGTGACTCAGTGTGATTTTAAACTATGTTTACTGTATTTGAATCCACATTATGTATTCAGGATTGATGCAGAATTTGTAAACCATGAGAAAAGGTAAACTTTGGTTGAAAATTCGCGCAAGTAAATCTTGCAGTTCCCTCCCCCTCCCTCTCTGCTGAGCTTGCCTGTCTTTAAAGGCACTCCCTGCATTGGCGTCTGTCATGTAAAGGCAGTAACCATGGCAACTATTAAAGTGGCAGTAATTGACAGTGGTTAGAGACTCCTGGTTGGTTGTTCTCTTTCTGGGAGGACTACCAGGTCTTGACAATATATCCCAAGGTTAGCTTTGTGATGTGATTCAGCTGGGATGCATTGCTACTTGACAGTGTATACATGTTCCACACTGTTGATTATGATTATGAGGTGGGGTTGGTGTTAGTCAACTGCCTCCAATGTGAGACACTGTGAGATTAAGTCCATCTGACAGTCTTGTCAATTTCCTACTTTGCTTACAGACGGCATGTTTTCACAATCATGGATCAGTGTTGCAGTAACATGTGGACAGCATATGGATATGTTGCTGTAGCATAATGCTTTAGAACATATATGTAAACATTACAATGTTTTGTGAATAAAGTCACTTATTACATGTTTTTTTTCTGAGACAGGGCTGCAGTTGTAATAGTACGACTGCTAGTTTTTTTTTGTTTTTTTTGGTTGGTTTAGTATCACTTATCTACCCAAAATGCATGCGTTAGGACTCGGGAGTAAGAAAAAAAAAAGCATCCAGAAAAAACCAACACAGCCACAGCAGGAAAATGCAAACTCCACACAGAAAGACTCCCAACGACCTGCATATTTCGATTTGCTGATCACACAGAGCTAACCACAGCATCATATGATAAAAATAAAAGATCTGCAAGACCAAACTTTAGCAGGAAAATAAAACGCTCTTTTTGATCATATTAGATCACATACTCTTCTTTGAGCTTTCTACAATGCTCTGGAGATTATAATAAAGTTGACTATAAATTCCTATTAATGCTGTAAGATGAATATTTGTCTATCACAGCACATTGCAGTTTAGGATATGACACTTTTTGACAATGCAACAAGAAAAATCTAGATTTTACTGTAAGTTTACTATGCTGCTTTGTGGTATAGCTTCAGCACGAACGAGAGCCAGGAAAGAATAGAGCAGCTGCTTGTAAAGCAGCTTTTTCCTTGCCAGAAAGCACTCATGATTGCTGCTCACCTGAGGCCATTCAGTGAGGTCAAAGTCGACCTGATGACCGCAGCCAGGCGCCGTCAGTTAGATTTCAGGCGCAACACAGAATAGAAATGGAGCATGTTTTATTTCTCTCTTTTTTTTTCAACTTTCAGAATTTGTTATAAAGAACATTTTCTAGCCAAGATTTGCTGAGCCCTGCTGTTTTTTTTAACTGCACCAAGACACACAGAAATACTTGAGAGCTTCTCATACTAGTCCCAGTTTTTACTGTTTTGATGGAGTGGGTTAGTGCAATGTATTTTGCTCAAGGGTGCTATAGATACTAGCAGTTAAAGGAGGAGTTCAAGCCAATACCACCGTGTCTCCTGTAAGTATTACGCAGAGCAGTCATCATTTGTGAACAATAATGATATGGATGACGTGTGTAATGTATGAGTTTTTGAGAATGGTGGTGTATTGTACTTTTGATTTGTTTTGTCCAGTCTATGTTGCTTGTGCATAGCCATTTGAAAAATAAACTGTAAAATGAAAATAAAAGAATGAATAAAAAATAGTAACAAATAAAATGTTGAATTTATTATCCTTTGTTGACATGTGACACTCAGGCGTACCTTCAAAGGATAAAGGTAGAAGCCATTTGGTGAAAAGATCTTTATCTTTGTATCATATTACCAACAATTTTCCTGCATTTCTAAATCTGATTGCAGCCATTTGAAGAATTATTTACTTTAATCATATTTATTTTAGTGGTGTGTATTTTCCCATATCATTGTCATTAGTACAATAGAGTAGAGAAGCCCAGTAGTGTCATGGGAGTGAACTGAATGGGGTTTTATATTTTGAATAAGAGAAAGAAAGAGAGAGAAAAAAGAAAAAAAACCCCACAAATATACAAAGGGGCCCAGATCATGCTTTTGTTGACTGTTCCACTGAGCGTAACACAAGGAGGCCATTAAGAATCCAAGTACTCACACAGTGAGGGAACATTAAAGGAAATAGTGAAGCATGAAACAAAGGAATGCAGCTGGCAATAGCGAGTTTACAGTTCCACTACACAGAATGAGATATTTGTTGCTGAGATGTCATACAGTACATTTTTCAAGAACTTCAGATTGTAAACTCTACGCAGTACAAAGAAAGCACTGGTCACCAATTCTGAAATATTGCAGTGGAACCGTTGTTGAAGGGTTTTATAGACTTGGATTCTGGGCTGACAGAGGTGAGAGTTAAGCATCTACAGTGAGATATGATCAGGAATACAGATACAACCATATGAGAAAAAAAAACTATTAAAAAGCAGGACTGGAGAGCGTTGTGTCTGTGAGTGGGAAGGAGGTGCAGTGGAGAGTGTGTGGTAAACATGAACTCAGATAGAATACTGAGAGTTGAATGTGGTTCCTGTGGATGGTAAGGTGAAATTGTGATTATCTGTTAGAATTTCTAATGTGTCATTTCATATTTCACTTTAGGAGATGAATTTTTGTTCACAGAAATAATGTCTGACTTGATGGGATTTGAGTGACATAGTCATACATTAGCACAAATTTTTTAGGAGTGGCGGGGAGATATTTCTCTAGGTGTGCAATCATCCCACAAAATAAAACTGAGGCTAATCCACATTTCACAAAGATCTTTGATTACTTGAACAGTCCTCGTCATTACAAGAATACTGGTTGAGTGGATAGTTGTGCTCTCTAGCTGATTCTAATAGCTCAGTAATGCTCTCCAAATATCTGTAAATAAAAAAATCTGTCTCCAGCCATCAAACAGCAGCAGTTTTTGAAATGATTTGTTAAACTGACAGTTTCTGCAGAAGATGAAAAGAGGGTAATAGAGTGACCATCCATCCTCCTTGACATTTGTTATTTCAGAAACACTTCAAGGTCCTCCATTACCTCTGTGTAGCCGTCATCACACCCTTCTGCTGAGTGCACTGTGTGCTTCTTCAACAAGATATATGGAAAATTGACTTTTTCTTGAAGCCATTACCATTTTGTCAAAGAATCTAATGTGGATCAGAAGCTTTTTTTTCTACAATCACCATAGATTGTGACCATTATAGTGTGTCAAAATAATTCTTCAGGGCAACATATGCACTCACTTTTGCAAAACAGCGCTTTTGCAATTAGGAATAACAAATGCTCCAAATGTGCAGGGAAAAAAAGGAATTTTACGACTCTTATACAGTAACTCAGATACGTTCAACACAACATTCAAAAAAAGTGTCACAGATAGAAAAAGCATGATTATGTTGATAAAAAACTATATGAAACAAATGCCAGCTTATGGGACAAGAGTGTTGATAAGCTTTGTAGAATATAAAAATGTCCTTTAAATCTAGGCAGGATTCAGTCAGGCTGTCACATCTGTGATAAATGTGTGCGTGTAAGAGCCAGACAGTGAAAGGCAAAGAAAGAAGCATATTTAAGTTGGAAAGAACAAAAGACATCAAACTCTGTGTCAGTAAAGTAAAATTGCTTTTCGAGCCCTTTCATTTAAAATGCCTTTCCATGAACAATATACGTTTTAAATATGACTGAACATGTGTTTCAATACAATAATGGTTTCAAATTAAATTTAATACTGACTTAAAAGAAAGAAAAGGAAAAAAAAATCAGCCACTGCCTTCCATTAGAACAATTGCAAATACCTTTTGAAGAGAATAACATAACTTGCCGTCATCTCAGTTGTCAGACGGAGCCTGAAAGCAGAGCGGTGATTGTGGGCTGTAGCCCTCTGGAGAACGACAGCACCTTTGTGGCTGAGAGTGAAAGAAGAAAAAAGCCACTGAATAGAGGAAAGTGAGGTGAACTGTGGGCAAAGATGAAAGCTGGAGCAAAAGTGGCAAGACTTGCATTTCTGTGACTCAGGGCCAGTAGGATGTCACTGTCAACCCCCACACAACACAACATAACACAACACAATGGGTGTATGTGTGGAGGGAAAGTGTATATGTGTGTGTATAGACGCAGGCAGGGGCACATCCGCTGTTATAAGCATCCACTCGGCTTCATCTGCACTTAACTTCTCATTAGGGGCTCGTGTGACATAAGGCGACAACCTGTAACCACCCGTGGTATATGTCTGGTGGCTGGTGAGGGAGTGAGATTGGGGAGGATGGAGGTGGAGTTGTTTGTGTGACTTGTTGTCACTTGTCAGGTACCGCGGCCACTAGCCTTGAGATACTTGGCTGTTGTCTGAGAGTGCTTTATCATTGTGATAAATGCAGCCTTGGAGCAGTGCACTATCAGCATGCTCAGAGGCATGAGACACACTCTGACTAATGAAAAGAGAAGGTCAAGGAGAGGGAGGAGTATACTGAGAGGGGAAGAGGAGAAACGGTGAACAGAGACGTGGATGTGGGGGCAACATGTCACACTATCCATGAGTGATGAAATGTTAATTTTCTAGATTTGTATAAAAGCTCTTGTGTATTCCATCTCGAATAGCGGAAACATGATGTGTTGCCTTGTAAGTGAATGGTTGAATATTCACCACCATAAAACCTAACAAGCAATTATACTTATGGACAGAAAACCCCATAACATATGCCTCTTTGATGGCAAATGGAACACAATAATTTCTTGCTTCAACCTTTTCAAAACATCCACTGCACCATATCTGTGCCGCCATGGTTCTAATTACATTTGACAAGAGGGGTTACATTAATTTTCTTGTACCTGTATTACTGAAGACACCTTCCCCCTATCTTGAGTGTTATTACAGCAGGTGTGGAGAATTTCTAGTGCAGTGTTAATTCTGGAGTCATCAAAGTGACAGCACTGAACTTGGGAATCCTTTCAGGCTCATTACCATAGTCTGCTGAATCTATTGGCAAGGCCCCGCATGGCTGGGCAGACGCTGCTTCAGCCGAGCCGTCAGATAGAAGCAATGATCAGGGGGGTTAACAGATGCTGCTCAGTCTTTGGGGTCACATTCATCCTATTCCCACTGTAGGGACTCAGATTGAGCCGAGTTAGCACAAGAACCATTCACAACGCTTCCCTGCAGTTTGTTGTGGAACGAGGAAAATGGGCAGCTAAGAGAAATGTTTTCTTCTTCATTCTGTTAGACTTTTTTGCCTGGAGTTATGACACAAAAATTCATTATTTGAAGTCAAAGGTCAGGTGGAGCTTGATATACCTGCTTCCCTTATGTGGCGCAGAAGATGGATGTACACAGAGAGGTATGGAAAAATAAGTCTATTGCAAAGTGGAATGGCTCACAGGGAGCTCTTTTCCAATACATGGTAATGAGGAATGTGCAATTAACTGGGCTCTGCGAGCAGGATGAGCACAACAAAAGGGGGATGGGGGAAAAAAACGGAAAATGGTTCAATGTTGCAAACTACACTGAACTATCTATATTTTGCACAGCATGAGCTGATGAAGATGAAATTAGATATTTCTAGGAAATTGGGTCATCACCAAAAAACAACCAGATGATTAGAGTTCATGGATGATGATACATTACGACGAGTACAAAGAAAGGATTTCTAAGGGGTTGGTAGATTCCCAGGAAACTATAGAAGAATCTATTTACTGGCAGTATCATCTGTTTTCCCATCACTGCTGTAGAACACTACAAGTGTTGCAGATTCATCAATAGAGATCACAAAAGATTTATAGAAACATGATATTGTGCAGGAGTAAGTTAAGTTAAAACCATAAACTCTTTTTTCATTATCAAAATCACAATTTACTATGATTAGACATAGAAACATCGCTATACAAAACAATGACATGGAAACAACATCAGTAGTTTCTATGTAATAACCATGAATCAGGGTTGCAAAATGATCCATTGAATGTTTCCATTTTATTTCATAGTAATATTATATTACAGGGTTGAATGTTTTGCCATCTGTGTAGTTCCATTGGCTGCAGTGAGTTGTCACACCAATAAGGAGTGAGGAAGGGCGGGATAACACGTGGGTAGATGTGAACAACTGTTGTCGCCGAACCTCCTGAGAACAGTGTCCTTCCATTCAGTTGTGCACTTTCTGATTAAGTCTCTTTCAAAGGCCAGCTGAACCACCTGAGCCTTTCTTTTGTGTAGCATTACGCGTCTGTGATCCGAAAATACGTTTCTCAGGGTGGAGAATGAGTTCTCACGCATGGCTGTGGAGGCTCCAAATGTTAAAGCATGTTTAAAAGCCGTCAATACACTGGGCATTGAGGTGAGATGCGTGTGGTACTTGGAGATGATGTGCTGTACAGTCTAGTCCCCTTCAATCGGTTGCGATTGTTTTTGCAAACTTAAAAACTGTTTAGCAACCTCGTACTCAGTCTCAACAATAGGTGATCGTGACAAATCCATAATGTGCTTCACAGCCTTCAAGTCCAGAAATGTTTCACTTTCTGGGTTCAGTGCAACAAGAGCATGGGCCAACTCCGAATTGCTCTAGCTGAATCTGTGGTCCATTTCTCCAAGTACTGAGTCAATAGTACTGTAGTACAGTCTCTTCAGATCTGTTTTGTCATTGTCACCCCTTTGTCCTGTGGTTCCCACAAAAATGACATACTCTTCTATATTGGCGGGTGCTTTGCATCTCCATTTGTGGGTCATGGAGTGGAGCATTTGCAGCCACTTCCCACACCTAATTAAACGCCTCTTCGCAGCGGAGTTTCCGCACACAAGCTGTTGCACTAGCCACAATACTTAAACCTGTCATCAAGTCCACATCCTCTCTATGAAGAAGCTTGTTTGGTGGATCCAGCAGGGCAAGAACTGTGTGCACCAAGTTAGCAATGAACGGGAAGCTGAGCTCAGTC
>JBBBVU010000016.1:5824372-5835253 GCA_037177055.1 Atherinosoma microstoma | reverse complement strand
GGCTCCGCTCGTTCTTCTGAAGGCGTGTTGGTGGGATTGAGGAGGTCTTCGAAGTATTCCTTCCACCGACCCAAAACTTCCCGTGTCGAGGTCAGCAACCCTCCATCTCCACTGTACACAGTGTTGATGGAGCAATGCTTCCCCTTCCTGAGCCGCCGGATTGTGGACCAGAACCTCCTCGAAGCCGTACGGAAGTCGTTCTCCATGGCCTCTCTGAACTCCTCCCATGCCCGAGTTTTTGCCTCCGCATAGCCTGCCGATACCTGTCAGCTGCCTCCAGAGTCCCACAGGCCAAGAAAACCCTATAGGACTCCTTCTTCAGCTTGATGGCATCCCTCACAGAAGGTATCCACCAACGAATTCGGGGATTACAGCCTCAACAGGCACCGACGACTTTACGGCCACAGCTCTGGCTGGCCGCCTCAACAATGGAGGCGCGGAACACTGCCCACTCTGACTCAATTTCCCCTGCCTCACCCGGGACGTGGTTGAAGCTCTGCTGGAGGTCTGCAGGAGTCAGGCGTCTCCTGACTGATGTTTTGGTGTTTTGGCTGGCCAGCTCTAGTGGTCATTTGGTATTGCCTTGTGGGCCAAATATATTTACACTGCGGGCCAGAATTTGACACCTATGGTCTAGCTCATATCTGGACCTGCACAAGATAAGTGGTCAGGGGTTTGTCATTATTCATTCAAAAAGATTTGCTTTTGTTGTCCAGATAGCTTGTTAGCCAACTACCTCCGGCCTTAGTCAGGGGCATTCCCAGAAGATCCCTTTGTTTCACTCACTAGTTTTGCTTCTGTTGCCACTGGAGCTTTCAAATATCCAGCCACCCCAGGTATTTTTATTAATAGAGAATGTGAAGGCATTCCACGCTGTGTTGCATGCTGGGATGCAACACCCATGATGCACCATCATGTAAGGAATGTTTTCCATTATTGCCAATGTTGCCTGGTTTGTATTTGTTTTGTTTAGCAAAAACAGACAAATCTAATGGAAAAATGAAGAAATGAAAAGAGGAAAAGAAGAGGGAAGATGTTCTTTACTAGGAGTTATTTAATTTCACTGGATAATACAAGATCTGCTAATTAAAAAGCCAGTGCTTTGCTGACTCCCTCCTTTGACCAATTGATAAAGTAAACAAAGTGTAATACTTACAAATGAGACGCTATATTGATAATTAAAGTGGATTTTAATCTTTAAACTCATTAGAAAAGTGTTTTTTTTTTTAGCTTGTAGTGAACAAATATATTTAGTAATTTGATGATTAATAGTAGAATGAATTGAGAAAGGATTTCCAGGGTGTTTGAGCTTAAGTCTGTCTTCAAGTTAGAATTCAAGTCAAAGACACGCTCAGAGAAAGAAGGAATGCAATATGGCATGTAATCAAATGGATGCATGACATCATTTTCAAATATTTCATAGTTTGTTTGTTTTTTCCTTTTTTGTTTTGAAGTCCACTTTTACATTTTTCCCCTCGACATATTTGCTAATATGTTTGACATTTAAATATCTGGTTAAGTAGGTTTGGGTTTGAAGATCAGCAACTCATTCACTGAACAACAAATAGAGGTGTGTCTGGCAGTTGACTGACAGTTGAGCTGACATTGATGTGTCAGTCTGAAACAAATCACAGTCAGTCCCCTCCACTGAAAATTCTCTATCCCTTTCCCCAGACGTGCTCACACAACAGTTGGAAGTAGGTTACCACACAAAGTCACGCATAATTTTCAATTTCCAATGATTCTTTTAGTCTCTGAGCCTCGTGGGCCCTTTATGCCTTCAGGCTCCAGGACTTGAGCCCCTCTAAGCCTTTGCATTAAAACAGTGCTAGTCCTAATGAATATGTATTAGAACTGGACACGTGTAATTTTTGCTAATGCAATAGCCATGCATGGTAATCCCCTGCAATAGGAAGTATATAAGGACTCAGGGTACAAGGAGTTTGGCAGTTTTCATATTTGGTAAGTCCAGTTACGTTTTGCCTGTAAAGGATCAACTGTCTTCATCTGGGAAATGATCCAAACTTCTTTTTTTGTTGTTTGTATAGACAGGAGAAACTTTTCATATTGCAATAAAAGAGTCATCAAATAAAATCTCATTTGCAAACACCAAACTATCATGTCAAATAATGATTACGTCACATTAGTAACCTCATAGCAAAATTTCCTAAATCATATATTGGCAAAATCCGACTAAATCTACCCTCCTAACACTACTGATTCACTGCTCATCATTGCGTAAAAAAAACTTAGAATATGACTTAGGCAATTATGCTATGAGGCTAACTGCATGTAGGATGTATTGCTCTTTCATATTTATTTGTAACTGCATCAACATTTAAATGAAGCTAATCAATATATCTCATTTTCTCAAGGAATTGTGTGACGACAGAACACAAAATGTTGTCAACATTATTCTGTGGTTATAATGTGTCATATGTACATCTCCAATCTCCATTTTCTTGGAATATGAAGGTTTTGTGTTGTGCTTTAATCAAAAGACTCAAATCTGGTGGCACAGCTGATACAAACTACATACCATTTCAAGATTAAGTTGTATTGACTGTGGACAAAAAACCAAACAATGCCAGAGTGTGTTTGAAAACATATGAAAACAACAACTGTGAAAATTGGGCATTCTGTATCTTTGAATGTCTGCTGTAGAAAATTGTATAAAAAAACAACTTAAATACAGATTCCAGCAATCATTAAAAAAAAGACAAACACAATCGCAGACACACAAAAACTCTCAAAATCAATACTTAGAGATTCGTGTCCTTTAATATCTTTAAGACGGAGTACACAATACATTTTTTGTTATTTGAACGTTTTGAGTTGTTGAATAATTGTAGCTCTTCTGACAAATAAGTATCTCTGAAATTACTAAAAAGGAAGGAGGATCAAAACCTACTTAAACTTAAAAAGAAAGAAAATAGCCAGCTGAAAACATCAAGGAGGAATAATCATCCAAAAGACTGGGTTGCATCAGATAAGGAAAAGTGCTGTTGGTAACTGTGCTGAATCAGGAATATATTATTTTATCTACTACAAAGTCTGATATGTTTCCATCAATTTTAAGCTCTAAATCTCTTACATTCCCAGGAGCTGATAAAGCAGGCTAATGCAAGAGAAATAGCAGTAAATAACAGTGAACATCGAACAGATTTATCTCTAATTGCAATTGTTGGCTGAAAGGGGTCGCGGTTTTAAACTATGAATGTAATGCACAATGATTAGCCCTGCGTGCATTTGTGTGTGATGTTACCGTGATATTGTAGCTGTCTGTGACTGTGACATGGGCTGTAATTTGAAGGTTGTAATGCTGCGTGGGTAGACTCTCATTGATAGCATTTGGCGCACAGCCTTGCATGGGTGAAGCACTTATTAGCAAACCTAGTCAATCTAAGTATTGCAGACAGTGCCCTGAGTCAATGGGAATGTGTTTGTTAGCTGAATATGCAGTATAATAATCAGTATGTCTTAAGCAATCTAATAAACAGTCATCATAAGATGTTTTTACATAATCCTGCCATCTAAGATTACCTTAATGCTTGTAAAAGCTTGCTGCCGTTGTGTGCCTCATTACCTTGGGACATTGGTCATTTCATTTCAAGGGTCTGATTTTCATTAACTGCTCTGCCCCCCTACCCATTAGCAGAATGAAAGCTCGGCTGCAACCATCTGGCTGCCAACTAGACCTCAGGGCTGCTTTATGGCTCCATCGAGCTTCACTAAAGGGAAGGTTGCACTATTAGAGCCTTTTCTGAGTCAGGCCACAGGGAGTTATGGGAGTGATGCAAGGAGTGATGCCCATGCTTGGGGATGTGGGGAGGAAACTGAGATAAATTTAGAAGAAAAAGAGACATTGGTGCAGCAAAGGAGGAGATGGGGAGAGGCAAAGTGAGAAAAGTCAAATAGAACCTGAGAGAAAAGTCAACATAAAAGATGAAAAAAGGAGGAAAAGAGGGGAAAAAAGAACTGTACAAAAGGAGGCTGGGTGTGAAGAAAATGACATTCATATTTCTGAAATGAAAATTTCTATTTATTCCAGGCTGTTGAGTCCCAGAGGTGTGACAGCAAACTGAGCTGACAGATGATAACCCAGCCTGTTTAGCTTATGCTAGGATAAAACAGGTGTACATTTTACTGCCTCTACTGGACACATTTTATTTTTAGACATAGTGGTCTCATTTTGAAATAGCATCTGCTTACATGCAACATTTTAGTGTTTCCAATAAAAACGGACTGGTTCCTTTCCAATGTTTTTATTTCCAGGCCTATCATAATCGCTAGTCTTGTCTTAAAATTGTTTTCATTTCTCTGCTGCTTTTGCTATTTCTTGCAAAACAGACTGCCTGTTAGTGAAGGTCAGTCTGCTGTATCTTTCTCTGTTCAGTGTACAATACAACTGTATGAAAAACCATCCTGATATACAATGCATTTGATGTTTTGTTGCTCATATATCCTTGTAGAATGGGACCAATTCCAAATATTGTTTGGATACATCATTGTTCATGCATGACTTGTGGAGAAGTTACTGTCTGCGTAAACCATATCTGGACACTTTGCAATTATTTTACTGGCTATATTAAGCTTCTCTTAATATAACAGGCCAATGTGACCTAGATAACTGAAAGGGGTGTAATGATAAGAACGGCTGATAATATCTACTAATTCTCAAGGCGAAGAAAAAATATTTCAACAAGCTAGTTAGTCATTTTTGAATAATCGATTTTTGTCACATTCAGACTGGATGATGAGATTACTGATGAATGAAAACATGGTTTGTAGCAATTACTTTAGTGACTGAGAGTCAGGGATGGCTGACCTTACTATGATTAACTACAGTATACAAGAATGATGATGTAATAAATCATTTACTCTCTAACTTGCTCAGTGTCAACATGAAGGTCAGAGGTCAACTTAATCCACGCACATGTAGCCCTAGGTGATCGTAGGAGTTTGCTTTCTTGGAGCAGTTTGCTAACTTTCTGCCTACACATCGAAATCAACTTAGGATTTGTTTCTAGATTCCCTGTTAATAACAGGCTCACCATTCATTTTGAGGGTTTTCTAAAATGGAGTTAGAGGCTGTGTATCTTCCCACAGGACCTACCTTTTTGTCATGCTGTACAACACTATCTGCAAAATGTTGGTTCTCTAAGGCTGCTCAAAATGTCTGGTGTGCCCAGTCTTAGTGTAGGGAGTGCCAAAGTTTGCCACAAAGCAGACTTGAGGCAAATCTGTTATACAGTGATGTGGCTGAGTAGTGCCAGTCTAGCCTGAACTACTTAGCGAATGAGTCAGTCTTACTATCTGACCAGCTATCCCAAGTTCTGCCCCAAATTTAGTCAATCAAGTTCCAATAAATATGTAAAATAATGATTCTATAAGTTGTAATTATTGTGCCAAGGTAATTGGCCCACAATCCTGAATAAACACTTATTAAAATTCAGATTGTGTTTGTGCAAGCTTTCTTATTTCTCCATTAGTTATCTCAAGTCTCCCATAAATAATGTTCCAAAAGACCCCCCTCCCCCAAAAAATAAATACAAAATAATACAAAAAAACAAAAACATGTCTGGATTGTATTTTACCGGTTTACCCACAGTCAACAATTTAGAAAGATCATTTTATTCCCTGAAAGGACACAGTATACTTCTGTGGCAAACAGAAAGAGCCCTGGGACATAAACTGAACGTGAACCTGAAAAGGGACAAAAAAGTGACCTAAGAGACTCAGAGCATACCATGGTTATTTCCAGCACCTGAGGAACGTCTCACCTCAGGGCTTATCATGCACAGCAGGGTATAAGCTTTACTGAGAATTGAACTAGAAAAAAAAAAGAAAGAAAAAAATGAAGAAAAAAAATCCACTCAGCTGCAGTGCTGACTCCTGTGGGCACAAAGGCTAGTGAGAAAGGCGTGTGATAAAATTAGGGTCAAAAATGAAAACTAGTGCAATTTAATGGTAGTGTGGGTGATGACATACCTTGGCCTAGACCTTGTGGATAGACTGAATCATGATCAACATTATATTTCTTTACATGACTCCAATGATTGATTGAACTTTTTTCCTTTTTATTTTCAATTACAGTCCCATTAACATGTTTAAGCCCTTTGACTTACCTTTAAAGTATTACCTGTGTACAGCATAAAGGTAAAAACTATGCTGTCTTCATAGCCAGCAGATTACAGCATCGTTTTAAAAAACATGGAATGATCTGTGTGCAAATTTTTCCAATAATGAATTATCTTATTTTATTTGTTGATTCTGTAATTGTGTAATTTGTAATTATGTGTCTTGTATGTGCTCTTAGATGTGTGGTTGCATATGTTTACCATAAAAGAAACAGAAATAAAAGAAATATCGATAATCTGACCTAACTGAGAGTCGAAGTTTCAGATAAAAGAAATCTTTTTGACCACCTGTGTTATTCATGGTTATAACTAAATTATTCAAAATAGATGATTAGAAAGTGTACATTTATGCAGGAAGGGGAAATAAATGCACGACAAAGGAAACATATTGATAACAGGATTCTAACTCCGCCGACTAACTTGGTGGAGGCGGTTCCATTAGCGGACGCTAGGAGCTGTCCGCGGTGCTGAAGCCTCGGCTGCTTTTCCTCTCTATGTGCCGACAGCTCACGCAGCTAGGAATCCGCTTATCGAGCGTCCAAATTAAAAAGGGACCTCCGCATTTCTCTTGATTATTCTCGACTGTCTTCACTCTGCCAAAGACGGCAGAAGCAACCCGCGCGCGTCTCTTTGTATTTTGCAGACGATAAAAAAACAACAACCCTCGCCTTGCTTGTTTTCTTTTTCCCCCCACTGGAAGTATTATTATTATTTATTTTTCAACACACGGACGTTCTGTATTGCAACGTGAGAGCAAACCTCGACTTTAGAAGAAATGTATACGACACAAGACTGCCAATATAAGACCTTCTTCACGGTTTTGGTTCTTGCTGCTGCCGTCTCCAAAATACACGGGCAAGGTAAGAACTTGGGTCTTGCACGCACTTTGTGGAGATTGTTCCGTCCACTTCCCTTTGTCAAACTATACGAGGCGAACACAGAGCTCAGTGCTGGGCTGTGACATAAGGTTTACGACTCCCAGATCTACAAGTGTAAATGTGTGTGTGGGTGGTGGGGTAATAAGATTAATCTTTGTTAAGTTAACAATGTGATGATTAAAATGAGCCAAGCAATAAAGAATTACTACATTACAGCAAGACTAAATATTGCAGACTTTAAGGCAGTATCCTTTCATGCCGTTTGTCTTTTCATTCTAAACCACTGCTTCTATGAAATTTAACAGCAGGGGTATGGTAGAATTAATCCCAGTGCACACAGAACATGTCCAATTACAAGTTATAGGTCCTCACATTTGCTCACTGGGTAGAATGAGTTTAACAGTCAGTTACATAACAATGTAGAGTTAAACACAGCTGTGAAAACAACCTCTGAGAAGAAGAAAACTTAATAAGACACTCACAAACTAAACACTATGTTGAAGCATATTCGACCTCATCTAGCCATGTTTACATGTTTGTGTCTCTACTGAAACCCAGAGTAAACAGTCAGGAAGTGACTTGTTTGGGCACTGTGGTCTGCGTGACAGACTGTGCTCCTTAATAAGACTCTAATCCTCTGGAATTGCGGAAGATTATTGACCAAGCTGTTTGACACAGTTGAGTGGGAAGCTGCAAACGGATTCGTGCACAGTAGCCTTGTCCTAATTATTTCCCCAGTGTGGGTCTACCCTCTCTTCATCATTATAACTATGCTTTCTGTTGGACAGTCTGTGTTTCAGTTTGTCAACACAGTTTTCCTCTTACCCCTTTGTGGAGGTGATGTATCTTTTATGTCAAGTAGCAGCATATAGATATAAACCACATCTGAAGCCGTGCCGATATTATGTGCTCAGTAGACAAGGCATTAAAACAGCTAATAAATAAGGTTAACTGGATGCATATGGTGCACCAATTTTGATATATGTGTAGGAAAAGTAGTATTTGCCACCCCCAAAGAGTTTTTATTTTTTGTCTCTAGTGATACATATTATTTTCAGTTAATACAAAGAACATGGAATGTAATGAAGTTATTCATCAGTGGGTACTGAATATAGATGCCAGTACAAATAATGCCTTTTAATATCCACTTCATGGAGCCTTAATAAAAATTGTTATTATAAAAATGAGCACATTTATGAAGAAAAGCTGATTATTAAACAATGCAATAACTGAAAATAAATTAACATTGTCTAGGCTGTTTCAGTTATTCCATCTGAGGCCATCAAAAACTGAGCTGCAATTTTGCAATGGCCTGAAACAATATCATATATGAATATGTAGTGGGAGGGAAAGATGCTGCATCAATGCAGGGCCGACTCTCATAGGCTAAGATCAAATCAAGGTATTTGTAGTATATCTTAACACAACAAAAATACATTTAAATGATTTAACTGATAATGTAACCATTTTTTTCTTCAGTAAAAACAAGCAAGCAGCATTGGAACAAGGTCTAGTAGTGATATGGAGATGTGAGTGTTTTTGGTGCCACAATTGCACATATTCTGAGAACACAAAACTCAAGGGACGGAGGAAGTGCACAGTGCATTATGTGTAGAGTAAAATAACATTTAGCAGCTTCCATTAGTGAACTATCTTGTCGCTTTGTGAGCACTCACACACTATAGTAAACTCTCCGAGCTGAACGTTTCTATCTTTTGATTTTGGGGGTTTATGGATTGTTATTGTTTAGAAGGTTTGAATGTGAACTTTTATGTCATTTGCTGGGAAGATTGGGAATGTAGTTTAGGAAAGGCCTTAATTACTTATTTGTGGCATTGTATGGTGCAATGAACTTGCTTCATTTTGTCATCCAACAGGGAATACAGACATCGATTCATTAGTTTCATTGTGAGATTTTGGGAAGTGTGTTTTATTCTCCTGTGTTCATGCTGCAGTCTCATATTATCTTGTAAATTAAAATACAATTTTATCATAACTTCAGTAGCATGCTATATTTATCAGTATCTAATATATTCCTGAGTAATGGATGTTCTGTAACTGCTGGGTAATTTGCAATTTCTTAAATTTTATTTTGTATTCTAATTGCAATGCAAGATCAGATTCCTTGTTGTTTGGGTTATATTATTAAAAACCTAACTTCTGATGGCTTTTAATGTATTGCCTTAAAAAGGCTCTGGAGGTCATACATATCAGAGAGTCTCTTTAGTATCATGTATATGAACCTATCTCTCATTTTCCTATAAAACCTAAAACACAGCAACAGTCTGAATTTATTACTTTGGTTGCAAGATTTTCAAACTCACACTTAAGCAGGTCAAGAGCAAATTGACACTACATACAAACAAACTAAAAACAACAAAAATAAAAATAAAGAAATATGAAATAAAGACATTTTCTAGAAAAAAGGGTAACTAATTCAAAATTAATCCCAAGAGATTAACATCCTGGTCTGGTGATTTAAGAAATAAATCCCATCATATACACGAAAAGCAACAAGCAGGCCTCAAAATATTGTAAAACAAATCTAATAATCAGTTATTTCTAACAAAACTGCATGCAATGAAAATGATTCTGTGATTCGTAAATGAATGCTTCTCTACCCAGTGATTGTTTTCACATTAACAAGCACTTTAGGGGTGGTAAAAGAATTGCAGAGAGACAAAAGAGGATCATTATAATCCTTATTGGAATATTTCATCTTATGTATCAACAGGTGTTCTTTTGAATTCAACAGGAACCTCTGTTTAGTTTGTCTTAAAAATTCATCCATGTTTTGTGCAAATGTCAGCATAAATTATATGTCCTGTGTGTAATCTCCATTAACTTGATTTTCTTTGTCTCAAACATCCAGCAAAGTGCTTTTTGCAGTGCCACAAATGTCTTATGTTTTAGCGGAATCTTATTTGTTCCATTTTCTTGGTACCATCTATTTTACCTTGTAATTGGGTGAATAAACAATTCAAGGTTTTCTTGATTTTATATAGTCAAACAGTGTCAACCTATGTAAATTAAGCTTTCAAATCTGATGAGGTAAGAGTAAAATGATACAAAGTAAAGCAACAGCATTTTTTTTGTATGAGCTTACCAAACAAGTCACACATCATTGTCAGTGGCATGTTTACAGTACATCAATAATCAACACATGTATATAAAATTGAAGAAAAGAACTAAATCAATCTTGATTCATGACTGACATTAGGCAAGGCAAGTTAATTTCTATGGCACAGTTCATGTACAAGTCAATACAAGTGCTTTACATGAAACATTAAAAGCATTACAGTGGGGTGCAGAAGAACCTTAAAACAAATAGAATAGTAAAATAAGAAATAAAAGTAATTAAATTAATATAGAAAAATCTAAAATAGAATAAGATAAAATGCAAGAAATAAAAGTTACAGTGAGGAATTAACAGTTGTTTTGATAAAAGGCAGCAAATACAAAAGTATCTAACCCTGATTTAAAACTGCTGAGAGAAGCAGCAAACCTGCAGTTTTCTGGAAGTTTTTTTCCACATGTGAAGAGCATAAAAACTGAACACTGCCTCTCTGTTTAGATCTGACCTTGGGAACTGAAAGTAGACTTGACCCTGATGACCTGTGGGATCTGATTGGTTCATAACGAACCAGATTATCCTGAATGTATTTTGGCCCTAAACCATTCAGTGCTTTGTAAACTAACAGCAGGATTTTGAAGTCAGTTATTGACAGACAGGAAGCCAGTGAAAAGATCTTTGGTCTGGAGTTATATGATCAACTTTCTAGGTCTGAGTCTGAGCAGCAGCATTCTGGACTAACTACAGCTGTCTGATTGACTTTTTAGGGAGACCTGTAAAGACAGCTTTA
>JBBBVU010000016.1:5809378-5824272 GCA_037177055.1 Atherinosoma microstoma | reverse complement strand
GAGTCTGAGCAGCAGCATTCTGGACTAACTACAGCTGTCTGATTGACTTTTTAGGGAGACCTGTAAAGACAGCTTTACAGTAGTCTAGTCTCCTAAAGATGAATGCATGGACAAGTTTTTTTAGATCCTGCGGAGACATCAGTCCTTTAATCCTCGATATGTTCTTTAAGTGTTACCATTTTATAATGTACCGCATAGTGGCACATTATAGAAGGTCCAACCATACTATTTTCATCTTATAGAAACAAGTGATTTTTTTCCCCCAAGACAATCACTGTCAAGTTAATTTATCAAGAAGACTTTTTTTTACGCTGGTTTGGAGGCGATGCTGCTCAAGTGATTTCTCTGAGTACTTTGGACTCTTTCAAGACTTGCTATGATGAGTTTTTGTGGCAAAAAGAAAAGTTGTTTACCAAAGGGGTCAACTGATTAAACTCTCCAAAACCAAGTTAATCAGTGAAAAAACACAAATCAAAAAAGAGTTGACGAGTAAGCATAGAAGATGCAGGCAGGAACAAAGCAGAGAGAAAACGATGGAAATTCAAACCATTTCTTCCAACTGATGAGATGGGTAACGTGATATTTCTAGCTAACAAAATGGATGAGCTTGAGGTTCTAACAAAGTCTCAAAAAGAATACAGGGAATGCAGTATGATGTGCCTCACTGAGACATAGCTGCATATATGCATCCTGGACTCTAATGTGTCTGTACACTGCTTTATGACTGTACAAGCAGACTGCAACAAGAAAGTCAGCAGAAAGGTATGGGGAGATGGAATTGTTGTGCTTTATAACCACCATTGTTGCCATTCAAGACATGCCACTGAAAAGGAAAAGTGTTTAATCATCGAGTTTTTGTCCATATTATTTACCCAGAAAGTTTACCTTTTATTCTGGTAGTGGTCTATATTATCCCTGGTACCGCTGCAGAAACAGCCTGTGACATCATCAGCTCTGTCGTTGCTAGGCTTCAAACACAGTTTCCTAATGCATTCATTAAGATCTTTGGAGACTTAGAGACTTGGAGAACAATGTCTCCCTCTCTGCAATATTACCAACATTCCAACAGTTTGTCAGCTGTTCCACCAGAGAAAACAAGTGTTGGACTTACTTTATCCAAATGTTAAAAATGCATCCAGCTCTGCTGCCCTGCCCTCCTTCAGGAAGATCAGAACTTAATGTGGTTCTTCTCACCTCTACCTACAAGCCCATCGTCCAACAGCAATTGGTCATCACACAGACGATTAAAACCTGGACTAATGAAGCTGAAGATGCTCTGAGAGGGTGCTTTGAGATGACAGACTGGAATGTCTGCTGTGACTGAGTGTGTGACAGATTATATAAATTTCTGTGTGGACAGTATTGTCCTAACTAGAACAGTGAAGCGCTTCCCCAATAACAAGACCTGGATCACCAGTGACCTGAATAAAAGCTGCTAAACATCAAAAAGAAAGCCTTCAGGGAGGGAGATAGGGAGTTATTTAAGACAATACAAAAATAACTTAAAACAAAAATACAAAAGTGCAAGGAGGAGTACAGGAAAAACTTATAAAGCCATCTCCAACAGAACAACTGTCAGGGATGTGTCAGGAATGGAAAATATCACCGGCTTCAAGTTAAAGGAGGATCAGACTGACGGAAGTCTAGACAGAGCTAATGAGCTGAACATGTTCTTCAATAGGTTCTGTTCACCCCCTGCCTCCAGTCAAACAGACCACACACCCTCCATGAGCCCACAGCTTTCCTGTCACACCTCCACTCTGTCACCATGTAGCCCAGTCACGGACCTTAGCGTAGCCTCATCTCGCTCCACATCAGCCGCCACCTCTATCCTGTCTGTCTCCACCAGTCAGGTGAAGAAGTAACTGGAGAGACTGAACCAGAACAAGGCTGCAGGTCTAGATGGTGTCAGCCCCAGGGTTCTTGAAACCTGCTCAGAACAACTATGTTGGATTCTTCAGCACCTTTTCAATGCCAACCAGAGTCAGAAGAGAGTTCCTGTGCTGTGGAAAACATCCTGCCTTGTTCCACTACCTAAAACCATCTGGACCAAATGTCTACAGGCCAGTTGCCCTAACATCTCAGATCATGAAAGTCTTTGAGAGACTGTTATTGGCTCACCTCAATAAGCAAGTGAACGCCTTTCAGGATCCATTGCAGTTTACATATTGTAATGGGCTTGGGGTTGAAGACATCATCATCTACCTGCTTCAGAGAACGCACTCACATCTGGACAAATCAGGAAACACTTTGAGAATCATGTTCTTTGATTTCTCAAGTGATTTTAATACAACCCAGCCTGCTCTGTTATGTGAAAAGCTCCATAAATTCCAGGTGGATACCTCCACAACCACCTGGATTTATGACTACTAAACAAACAGACCAAAGTATTCTTCATTTTCATTTCATATGAAATGATAATAGGTTGACCTCATAACCATCTTAATGTGACTGCTGTGATTCAGAGTCAATAACACTTCCTAGGTTTCTGGCTTGGTAGTTGATTTTAACATCATTGTTTGAAGCTGAGTGCTGACTTTTAATCTTTCCTCCTTGGCTCCAAAAACTATTATTTTGGTTTTGCTTTCAATTAACTGAAATAAGCTTTGGCACATCAAATCTCTAATTGGATCAATGCATCTGATCAGTGTTTGGATTGGGCTATAGTCTCCTTGTGAATTGGCTTTGTAGATTTTTGTCATCAGCATAATTATGGTAACATATTTAGTTTTTGATTCTGATTTGAATGAGTGAGAGCATGTAGATGTTGAACAGGAGTGGTTCCAAGATGGAGCCTAGAAGGAACTCTGCAGGTTACTTTTGTTTGCTCAGATATATAGTTACATATAGACACAAAGTAGTCCCTGTCTTTTAGATAGGATTCAAACCAGTTAATTGCAGTGCCAGAAAGTCCTACCCAGTTTTTCAGCTGGTCTTGTAAGATGTTATGGTTGGCCATATCAATTGTGGCGCTGAAATCCTAGTACCAGTTCTGAAATGTTTCCGCTATCTTTGCTCACGCAGATGTCATCAGAGATCTTAACTAAAGCAGTTTCAGTGCTGTGATGTGGCCAGAAACCTGATTGGTAGACATCAAAATGGTTATTTAGTGTCAGGAAGACATATATCAAATTACCACTCTAATACAGAATACAACCTTTGTAAAAAGGAGCTGTTGTTGGTTTTACAGAACTGGATCAGTTTACTTTTATATAAGAAACACTGCAAACATTGCTAATTGCTTTAAAAAGTTAGTCTACTAAATTAGAAAGTCATTACCAACAAACCAGCCCCAAAATAACAGACATTTAACAAACACGTCAAAGACCATGCATATGAGTAAAAATCCTAACAGATATTCATTAGCTGCTTATGCATAAATTCACTGTGCAAAGTTGTACGTTTTTTTTATTCCAAGACACTAAACCGAGCCTGTTAGCCTGAACCCTCATGCAAACTCATTATCTTTGCCTTTTAACAAGAAACTGCAAAGTTAGGAGTTGGAGAAAGAGCTGCTTTATGTGTCCTACAGTTCTCCTTGACATATGAAAATGTCTATTAGGAATATAGTGAATCTCCCCAGTTTCAGAGCTTCCTATCATTAGTTTAATTCCACAAAGAGTGAGACAGCTCTTGACTGACAATATCTAACCAAGTTCTTGTTTTGGGGTTAGTATTGGACAGTGCAATTTCTCTACAGAACGTGTAGCATAGGTTCCAGCTGGGTTACACTCAGAAGAAAAGTGAATCATCCACAATTTGAAGGCTTAAAAATCATGACACACCTAGACTTGCCTCTAAAGATTTTGATATACCAACATTTCATTGAAATAGTTTGTTTTGCTGCAATTGAAAATGTCGCTTTCACATGTTAAGCAGAGGAAGTGCGCTCTACTGAGAGAGGTGCATTTTAAAGCTGATGGATACTGAGATGCTAAACTCACTGTAAAAATTGAGCACATTTGGGTTGCTTTTGTATTGACACCTGTTAGCACTCCATGAAGCTCTTTTTTATTGCAATTGCAGACAAGTATTTTTTTCAACTCAGTGGTAATTGCCATTAATGTGACAGGTTACAGAAGTAGCTTCCTGTCTTCCATTATTGAAGGTTTTACTCACAATAAATGACAAAAAATTTCCAGGAAAATGGGGATAATACTTCAGAATTCCTATTTTGGTTTGATTACTTCTTTGAGCAGCGTTGTAGAAAAACAAAACTGAACATCTTACAATTCCAGGGGAAGTAACACAAATCATTCAACACCTGTTTGTTGAATTGCCAGTTATTAAGTTCATCAAGGGCTATTCAGCATCTGTGAGCTGTCATAATTAGTTTAACTTTCCCAAGGCCTGTCAATGGTAAATGAGAGTCATTATGCCAGAATACCCCTCTCGAAGGCTTGGCGCCCGCCTGCCACAGCCCCTCTCTGTGCCTGTCTCGGTCTCTTTCACTGCCTCCTAGGTGGAGCTCACAGCTTGGCTGAATGCGACTCATTTTCAGCTCTTCATGTGCAAATTCTCCCTCGCTCTGTGAGAATGTTCTGTGCATTCTAATTCGACACATTGCTTCATATGTTTCCTTCCTCAAAAGTGTGGAGCTTTATTTGTCGAGGGAGAAAGGGTACTTTTGAAAGCATCTTTTTGGATTTTTATCACTGTTTTGCTTAAAACACATCTTCAAAAGCCAGTTTTACCCGAGAGATAAGAAACCCTTGTGTTCTTACCAAATCAGGCTGTAACTCAGCTAAATCTTCAATCTGCATTTAAATATAAAATTCCAGATGTTAAGTAAAGACATGTCCGTCTTTAAAATAAATAAGACATTTTGTTATGTTATCAAGTTGCGATGTTAGTCATAGTAAAATAACTAGGCTGCACCATATTCATAATGTTTCTCATTTTCAAAGTCACATATTGCCAGTAGTTTTTGCAGAATTCAGTTTATGAGTTTATGCTGATATTTTGCTGGAATACTCCATCAAGCACTAAGATTGCAACCATGATAACCATAAAATTAGAGCCTATTATTATCTGCACACTGAAAAAAAAGAAAAAAAGACTGAATAAATAGCATGCAGTTCAGAGAGACAAAAGCAAAAGGCTGGATTCTTGATGTCATTTCACATCCAGGTTGTTTAATCAGTCTGACAGTTTGGATGGACATGAAATAGGTTCCTGCATCTGGATAATTATGTGAGAAGTTCTTCCAACAACCCGTGTTTTGTTGAGACAAAACACAGGAAATTGTCAGGTTTTATGATCAGCAGAGTAGAATAATTTCCTCTGGATCAGGAGCAGGTACTTTGAGATGCGCCACTTGTGAAATCTCCTTCTCAAGGTAAGGGACTGTGTTTTGACTTTCAACACAGACAACTAACAAGACTCAGAGACTGTATCTGGCTAAATTGGTGTTGGGGCATCCACATTTAATTTATGTGAAGTGAGGAGTCCCCCTGTCACTAAACTCTAACAGAAGGGATGTCTACCGCTCTGTCAAAGCACTACATTGCAGGCTCACTTTGTAACTGCTTTGCCTTTGGCTTTCTGCCTTATCGATCCCACCAGTCGTCCACAGACAAAAAAAAAAAATATAGGAGAAAAAAAGAAGTTAGCTGTGTTAGCCTCCCTGAGGCCAAGGCTCCTTTCCGCACCTTTTACGCTCTGTCTGTCCGTGTATATACCTGCTTAATCTGGAGTGGCGGGTTTTGCGGCTGCAGTGGGGATGGCTCTCTGAAACGATTAGGCCTGGGGACAGCTCCAGCTCTCTTTCCCTCTTCTCCACGCCAGATCTCATCTAGAAAGCATTTCATCTGTGGCAGTGGAAAGGCTTATATGTAAGGTCGCGGAGTGCAGTGTGGAAAGCAGCAGGTAATAGGCTGTGTAATGTGTTTGGGGGACTTGTTTTAGTATTCACAGTTAGTGCTGACCTCTGGCAGGCAGAGCCACCCCCACAGTAATTTCCTCTGAAAAGATGTAATTGAATTCATCAGGATGAGTAAACATATTATAAGTAGCAGAGAAAGATAACAATGTTGTGGATAGATCAAGGAAGGGGATAGTGGCTGCACAAGTAATTGAAAATAGTCAAAGACAAACATGAGCAGGGAAAGTGTTCAGTGCACTTAGAAAAGTTATTGCATGCAAAGTTGGACTTTGCTTTTAAAAAATTTAAACAACCTCCCCTTATGATTTGTACTGTATGATTAAATACAAATGCTCATCAAAACCACCATAATGTCACCAAAATATTGTTGCAATTGATAAAAACATATTGCAGTTTGAACCAAGGCTTAAAATGAAGTGAAGTATCACAGGCATCTATCTACTTCCAAGTGTTTTGTGCGGCTGAACTCTTGAACAACACAGACATCGAGCAGAGGCCCGCATTGTGACCTCCAGTCTTGTTCTCTCCACTGTGATATATTGAAGTCATGTCCCAGAGGACCTTGTCTGTAATTTAGAGGTTCTGACATCGACCGCAATCTCCAAAATATCGAACATTGTCAGTCCAAGCGACTGCTGGGTGGCCATGCAATTGTCTGTCAGTTATAAGGCGTCTGTCGGCTGCCTCAACTTCTCTGTTAGTGATGGAGAACCAGCTCATTGTGGCTGTTTTCATCTGTCAGAACAGCCAGCAGATGTGGGGAAGAATACCCTCCCTAAAGAATGAATTACTTAGCAGGAAACAGCAGCAGCTCGTTTGGACCATGTCATTGATTGTTGGACTATGTCTTGTAGCGGTAAAGGCTGGTCTGTGCTCTTTTGACATTTCTGTTGAATGTAATATATGGTGAAGTGATCTTAAGCAGCTTTTTGCTGGAAAGTAGACCAAATTATATTTTTGACAGGAATATCATATATTGTTGCTTAACATATATCAATAATTTTCTTTCCCTTTAAAAAATGATACTGCACGTATTTTTATGTCTGATCTTTATCTTTACTGAAATTTGACTTTTCTGATTTCTTAGTTATTTTCTGGATTGAGCCTAAATTTGCCTCAGCATGTCAGGGTGGATGCTATCCTGCAAATTGTTGCCATGCCATTTTTGTGTTTTGCCATATGTGTTATTTGATGTATTTTTAGATTTAAATATTTAGCCAATTTGCAGCCGAGTGAAATTCATAATTGGTGTTTTGTATGAAAGATCCTTAATTGTCTTTTTTGTAGCCTCTTTATTTTTAAAAAGGCAAATAAATAAATGAGACAACATTACCAATCTGGAGAAATTGCAACATTATATCATTGAAATTATGAAGTCAAGCTGTCCTTGGATGGCAAAAGACTTCAGCAAATGTATACTTTTAAAATTGCTTATGAAGTTATTTTTAATGAATAAAAAAATTGAATTATGCAGGGGCTTTTTTTTTATTCCAGGAGATTAAAAATTAGATGATGACCTCAGACATGAAATGTTAAGTTAAATCGTTTCTGATCCTGTTTTTAATTTTTCATAGTTTGGTTTTAATGTGAGGACAGTTTGCATAAAGACAGAGTTTAATTGTTCTCAAGTTGCCTTGAAGCTTTTATAATTCATAGATTATATTTAACTAATATCTATTATTTATTAACAAACCATAAATCTATTAACATCCCCTTTGCCAATGATACATTTTCTGCCTGCCTCTGAGTTCAACAAATCAGGAACATAACATATTAGGGATAGTCTTTTATCTTCAGTTTCTGTTTTTATTGGAGTGATATGTTTAGTTCATGGACACATTTCTTGGTTTTGCTCTAAGAAATGTGAATTCATCATTACTGATGCATTATATTTAGAAAGCCTTATTTGACCATTCATTTAACCCACTAAGGTGTAAGAAACACATTCTAGCCATAAAGCCAGTCATTGTATACTTTGAATTAAATTTGAAATATGAAGGCAAACAAGAAAGGGAAAAAGGAGGAAGAAATGTATTTCTAACAGTAGGGGATCATCCTTTGCGGACAAAACCTGCAGTAGAAAATTAAAGGGCCTGGGCACTGACTGGGTGGGAATAGAGCAAGTGATTTCGTAATGATAATTGTAGTACAAACCCCTGTGGTGAATCAAACTGCTCTGTTTGATATATGAGAACACTGGGCTGCCATGCAGTTATAAATCTGAAGTAAATTTACAGTAGCAAGTTAAGTCCGGAAAATGTGAATGCTAGGTTCTTGTATAATAATCACCCAAAGACAGAATCACAAAGATAGTCCAAAAATTGGTTTGGTGTATGGAATAAAAACTCTGTTGATTTCTCAACTCCTAAATAATCTTAGATCCTTCATCACAAAATGTTCATTGTGAGAAAATAAGGTTTTCATGGAACCAGAGTTGAAGTCAGATGTTCCATATACAGCAGATGTGGATGCATATGTAAACATATTTCTACCCACTCAGTATGACATTGATATTCTCTTTCATTTGAGCTTAAGTAAAGAGTGTAGGCTCAGGACTACAGGATGAAATCACTTGACAGTTTTGTGGAATCAAAACGGCATTTTGCAGATACCATGCGGGAGACTGATGTATAGACAACTTGATATGACAGGAGATTTTGTTGTAAGCATGGAAAAAGGGGGAAAAAAACTCAAACTCTGAAATAGAAAAAAGGAGTAATTGACAAATATTCAACAGGTAACAACAGGAGTCAAACAGGCAGACAGCTTCACAAAACGACAGATAAGGGAACTGTAGGAAAGTAAGGAGGAGAACCTGGAGAGAGAAACAGCAGGTCACAAACGCTCATGAGGAGATGAACCACAGGTGAGGATACCTGATGGACAGGTGAGGAATAAGTCCTTTAAACTGAAAACATGTTGACATGCTACAGTGGGAGAAAACATGCATTCAGGCTCATTCTTACTACATAGCTTAGAAATTTGAAAAGAGTAGACAATAGCCATGGTTACTGTTATCTGGCTTGGCTCCTGAGTTCTTGTAATTTGTCTATTTACTGCCACCACACCTCTTCTCTCCTCCATCATCTTGCCTGTGAGCTCAAATTTACCTCAGTGTGCCATCTCAACAGATGTCTAAATTTCTTACATGTATTTAGAGGAGAAGAGTGAGGGGGCTTGCTGGCGGAGGGAGGGCAGACAGATGTAGTCTCTGCCCAGGTCTTCAGCGTGATAAAGAAGTGGAGGCATGACACATCACGCCATCAAAACGAAATATTTGAGCTGTCATAAACACTCATCTGGCAAATATAAAATACAGCAGTCAGCTATGACAAAAAATACACAGATGATGCAGCTGGGCAACATGCACGTCACACTGATGTCTGATTAAAATGACAGCTTGCAAGCAATGATATTGTGTCCTGTGAAAAGCCTATGTCCTTGACTCTTCTGCTGTCATGTTTCTCCCTTGCCTTCTCTGGTTGCATCATGTGGGAGGGACTATAAGGTAACAAACAAACATAATAAAAACAGAGAAATAAGAAGAGGAGCTTCTGTCTTGTTTCTTTTTGAATTCATTCAAGTGGAATATATCTATTCTATTTGGTATAGCTGGAGCGAGCACTATGGGCAAGTCTTTTTACTGCATCAACATGGAAAACTTATAATGAGCTACATAAAGAAAATTCAGAATTTACACAGCTGCAGAATCTACAAAGGAAACACATTATTTTGGACTGGTGTATAGCAATAATAACCATTGTGCCTTGCTGCCTAAAAATGCACCACTTTTGATTATTTTTTTCCTTTCCACCCTGCACATTAATAACATAGTTTTCTTGCCCAGAAAACAACATGGGTCCAGCCTCATCCATCTACATATTGTAAGCATTGCTGACCATAAGGCACAGTCTGAGGCACACCAAAGAGGACACCTTCAATTGATCCTTTCTCACTTGGAGCTCCCCCCCCACACACCATTATGAGCATGAGTTGCATCTTAAACACAAGATTTTGTGGCAGCCTTTCTCCAACAACACCCAGATGTTTATCTGCCAGCAGCTTTGGGAAAGGGTGAGAAAATGTTCTACAAAAAGATCATTTGGGGTCATTTTCTGAGCAAGTATCCATGATGCCACCAACCATTCTCACATCATGAGTTTTCTCCATTTCTGTTGCTGTATTTTGCATGAAAGATTAGGCTGCATCATATGTTTTTCATCTGGACAAAAAGGAGCGATGTTGAATTTACAATGTGGACTGCTGCTGAAAAAAGGTTCATGTTAGACTCTTCAAAGCACAGTCACAATTTCTTTTTATTTCCCTACTTTGGATGACGTTTTTATTTATCTATTTAGCTTGGGTTACCATTACAATTGCAAGTTTTCTCTTTTTTTGTGCTCTAAATTCAGATTAGGATTGAATAACACATATATAGGAAAACACAAAGGCTTCAACATTTTTCAGTGAGAGCAACAGAACATCTTCGATGATCTTAGCTGTGATTGCACACTTTGTTTTAATGGCAAGAAATGTGCCTCGGTTTGGCTGATGTTATAGGTTATAAACAATTTGACAAAGTGGGAGCAAACCTGAGAGCACATTTACAAAGATGGGGAGAAAAAAATAGGGCAAAGTAAATGTTAATCTTTTTCATTCTGTTAGATAGACATCATTCAACTCACCACTTGGTGAATGTTTTTATCTAGAGTGTCTTAAAAGAATCAATAGAGCATGCCGGATCCAACATAGCTCAAAACCCTAACCTGGAAAATGTTTATATTTATAACATTTTCATTCAGAGCATGTTTGGTGATCCCAAGCAGACAAGTGTCATGTTATTTCATGCCTAGGTGTGCACAATGAGCAGGGCTGTTGGCAAATCGCCTGTCAATGTCAGTGACCACTCTGCCTTGAAGGTGATGTGTTTGTGTTTAGCTGAACTTATTATACATCCTTGTCATAGCAGTCTCATTCGGCAAGTAAACAAATTGAGAGGTTCTGGAAGGTTGTAGCGGAGCTAAAAAAAAAAACAAACAAAAAAAACTCATCACAAAAGTGCACCCCTTGGCTCCAGTGCAATTACCTTCTGTAAATGAAGCTCAATCTGTCCTATGAGTCGTTCACCCTCTGTGCAGGCGGTTTGCACGAGCACTGTGTCAACAAAGCAGCACGGGCCTCTATGTGGAAGGTGCGAGGCTGTTTACCTTTGTTGCGGTGTGGATTGATGAGGTGGCTGAGGCAGAGGCAGGGGCATGATGTGAATAGCTGGAGTATTACTGTGGAGAGAGGTGTTTCCCCTCTGAGGCGGCTAACTGAGTTTGACAAAGCTGTTTCTGCTGGGAGGCTGTAGGGACGCTCCCTGGCGCCGCTCCAGGAGCTCCAGCTCTGCATGTAGATACACATTTGAGGTAGTGATGAAAGGTAAAGCAAAGACAGGAGGGAGGAGACTGTTCCCGCTAATGCAGTTTTAGTTGTGTAAGTCAGCTTATAGTGTGTTTAATATTTCATAAGCATTGAATGAAGAGTGAAGTGAGTTAATGCATGCTCTATCAATTGTTTGAGATCTGTAGCTGTGATATTTATGCATTATTATTAATCAAAACCAAAGTGTATTAAAAAATGTAGGATTCTTACAAAACACATGAACATGATTTAAAAAAAATTGTGTGATAATTTTAGCCTCAGTAATATTCCACAATGTCAATTTATTATTGACTAAAATGAGCTCAGATATTATTATTATTATTATTGTTATTGTTATTATTATTATTATGTGGCTTATTCATTTCAGACCATTCATACACATGGTTTGACCTTGTCAAGCTGATTTCTGTTTTCCTTATTTGCCGCATACATTCTCTTTAAATCCATCTCTTTCTAGTTAGATTATTGATTCAGTCAGCTTTTGGGGTTTTGGGATTGCCTTTTGGATGGCACTCCCCTGTGGTTTTTGTAAGGGCGAAACCACTGTGAGATTTCTGCACAGCTCTGACTGCCAGGAAAATTGGATTAAACTTCTGCAGTGATTTTGGAGTCATTTTATTCTGCAGCCTTTCCTTTTATTGTCTGTATCTGAACTCTCTGTCTGAGCATCCTTTGTGATTGTGAGGGGGTGTTTGGGGGTCATATCTGCATCCCTTTATCGCCCTCACGGTTTAACCTCTGAAACTCCAACAAAGCTAACTTCAGACTTGTCCATATTTACTCCATTCAGCTGTAAATGAAAGCAGAGATAGCAGAAATGTTTCAAGCCAGTTGGATTTGTCACCCCCTCCCCCTAAACCAATAGGATTGCACATTTAATTTCACGGCAAAATCCAGTCTGTCCAAACTGATTATGAAGGCAAATATGAAGACAAATTTGAAGGCACAAGTTCAAACACATTTTTAAGGTTTACAATATTATTTATTTTCCTTTACATGTCACAGCTTGTAAAAAGGGATTGGTTTACAAGAATTGAATAATTTAGGAGTAAACTCAAAATTAATCCTTCAAAACATCTTTTTCTAGAGATTTCTTTTTTATACAATCTTCCTAGTTGCAAATTGTAATTTTCATGTTTATTTTAATCTATAGTATATCTAGAGTTCAGCAAAAAAAAAAAAAAAAAAAAAAAAAACTGAGAAAGATGCTGAATCCTAAAAAAGATCTTAAAAGATTCACATCATATTGTTTATAAATAAGAAGCAAAACATATTCTCTCTCAAGAATGTATAAGCCTTCAGAAAGTATTATTGACCAAGAAATGCTCTGGTAGAAGAAGCACACAGGGGTCATATTCGCTCTTTTCATTGACTCATGAATAGATCCTTTGAATAGAGGAGCTTTAATGGATCCTCAGGGAAAAAAAGATCCTGTTGTTTCCATGGTAATATGTGTGAAGATTGTTCACTTGCTGCAAATAATCCCATGAAGAAACTTAACATGAAATAAAGCAAGTACGGAGGAGTCACAGCCATTCATTTACAACATTTCATCAAGGCTAAAAATGTTTTTTTATCAGTTGGGTCATAGAGTTACAAAAAAAGAGACAAACAAAAAAACAAAACAAAACAAAACCAAAAAAAAAAAAAACGGTCAGTGCAGACAGATCTTCCATTACACAAATGGATATGGAAAGGCACTTCACCATGTTTGTGTTTTGTCTCAGGCCATCTGAGGATTTGGTAAGTTTGAAGACAAACAGCCCCTTGATCTGAAGGCTCAGAATCACAGAGAAGATACATCAAAGCCTGCTCCGTCTCCCTCTAAGACGCTTCCGTTAGAGTCATGAAGATTGGGTGAAGGAAGGGAAGATAAAGGAGGAGTGTGAAGGGCAAAGTTTGTGTGTGTGAGCCTGTCTACTCAGTGTGTAATTAGGCTGTTCTTTTTTTGTACGGTAAATGTGTTTGATGGATGGTGGATTTGCTGAGTAGCGGCGCAGAAGATATTCTTCTCTCAGTCTCGCATCCGCGTCAGCCACAAAAGCATCATGGCCTTGTCAAACATTTTGAGGCAACACGAGACCTCCAAAATGAAAGCTAAGAAGTCAAAATGTAGCAGATGTTTTGAAATCATCGGAGGGACTGTGTAATGATTTTGCTCATTGCTCGTATTAGTGAGGCAGTTAAATTACACAGACTGACATTAAAGTTTCAGAATTTCTGTTTGAAGGCAAATCATGCTGTATCAGTCAAACCAATATTGAAGCGCCACATTTTTGCAGAGTGAGCCAATTTTTTAAGCTCTGAAAAAAAAAGAGAAAAATATTGGCAACGGTTAAATTTATATCTTCAACAAAGCATTTCTACCTTTGCAGGTTTCTTGGCTGTGTTCGGCATTCAGTTAATGATTAAGCAGAAAGCTGTCCTTCTGGCCTTTATTTGAAACACTTCCTGCGAGAGAAGCTTCTTAAATTAATTATGTTTGCCTAATGAATAATTAAACCAGGGGAAAGATAATTTGGTGTTATGCAGCGAGCCAGGCCATTGTGCGTGTAGAGGAACCGTTGCTCTGTGTGCCTGGCTGATTTCACATTGGGAGTGTGAAATGAGAATTAGCAAGCAATTTGCCTCCTGTTTCATCCTCCACCATGACTAAAACATCACCGCTGATTATGTCTTGACAAGTGTCAGTACTGCACGCCTTTTTGTTAACTGTACCAGAGACAGGTTGTTTATGGGGTCCCATTATCATGGCTTTGAATTGGATACTGTTACTGATTCTCTCTTTGAAGAAAAGCAGATTATGTGGTGGGTTGTAATGCCTCATATGCTAAGTTGAAGAGGTGTTTTTAATGACAGCAGTCATAAATGAGCCTTAATTGCTTTTTTGTGGAGGTGTAACACAGATAATAGAGATTAAGCCATGAGAGAAGACATTCAATTATCTAAGTCATGCCAATTGTTACGGCTGAATAATATATGGGAGCCACCAGTGCAGTATTTAGAAGCATAAGATCAAATCCTGTGAGGTTATAGGTTTGTACTGTAATTAGTTTTCTCTAGGTGTTGTTGCCTGTTAAACAATCCTATTTATTTGCTTATATTAATATAGTAAATAATGCACTTTATGGGAAAAATCACTTCACAGTGCATCTACTTGAGGATAGCTTTTCATTTTGCGATGCTCATTTAACCCCCCCCCTTCCTTTTAGCATAACCAGTCCAGCATAACTGTCCCTTCCTGCAAAGATTTTAATCATTTTTAATTCTTTAAAATTTTCTCATGTTTTCTTAATGCCTCTCTGGTATTTCTTTTCTTTTCCCAGATAGTATTGTAAATCAAGCATAAAACAGACTGCCAACTATTCTCCCCTTAAGAAAAGTACACACCTAGTTTAGATATATTTTCACGAGGCAAACACCACTGACAGTTTCAATTTGCTGCCCCCACTGATTCGTAGGCTCTCTGAGTCACTCACAGAGAGAAAAGGGAGGGATGGACAGATACGAACACACACACACACACACACACACACACACACACACACACACACACACACACACACACACACACACACACACA
>JBBBVU010000016.1:5783454-5793589 GCA_037177055.1 Atherinosoma microstoma | reverse complement strand
CAGGGGGCGTATCCCATAGTGAGACATCTCACTCATGCTACTCTGAGAACCGGGGTTACGAGAGTAACCTAAAGTTAAGTGTCGATGGCTTTTTGAGTTGTTGTATTTTTCTTTGTTATTCTGGACATGGAGTGTGAAGTCACATAAAAAAGCTTTAAGTTTTTTCCATTGTCTGGATGCTTTTATAATACCTATGAAGTAAAGGATTCAAAATGCTTTCTTTCTTTTTATCTGAGTGTTTTAAACGTCCCTGTTTTTCTGTAAGATAAAATTCTTCAATCATGATGATGCAGAATAGCATTTAATAACAGCAAAAGGAAATATTTGTAATGTTGGACCTTAACAATAGCGCCAGGTGGATAATCAAGTTTTGAGAGATGCAAATACCAGTGTGGGAATGTGTGTGTGTATGTGTGTGTGTTTATGCTAAAACTGAGAGTGGTTCATCTCCGATCTTGCTGCTTAGCTTCAGAATTAACAGCTGCAGATGTGAGTATCAGCTTTGATGTATGTCTCTTGCATGTGTGATAGTGCAAGAGTTTGTGCTGGCGTGGGTGTGGTGACCACCTGCTGTCTTTAAAGACCTTGAGGAGCTGCACTAGATTGTCAAGAGGGTTCAAAGACGAGCATAAAAAAAGACATGAAAGAGCCAAATGAGAGATTTTCCTCATAGTTAGAGCAGTGCCAATTGTGTTGCCTACCAATTAATTCTCCTCCAGGTTCTTTTAATTCAGTGTAGTTCAGATAGCTCCTATTCATAGTGCCTTGAGAGCAAATACAATACATCAGAGGACTTATGCTACTACATGCAGCCTGTTTTGAGACAGAGTTGACAGTGGAGCTAATTCAGGATAAGCCGGGACAGAGTTGACACTCAGCAGACAGTCTTGCTTAGTTAGTATTTTGAGGCAGGTGGACTATCATATTTCGTTCTGAAGATAGATTATAAACTCAATAAACTACTATTACTATAACTACTAATACTACTACTACTACTACTACTACTACTACTACTACTACTACTACTACTACTACTAAAAATAATAATAATAATAATAATGAGGTTGTTTTTATAGAACTGGGAAGCCCTGCCTTCAACTATGTAATTAGTCAGTGTTGTACTGAACAATCTGTCTCTGTTCAATCTCAATTTTGTCCATTACAATACTAATATTATTATATAATATAATATTATATTTAATTAGACTGTCTATCTACTTTTAGGAGTTGTTTTACATTATGATTGTGTAGAAATACAGAAATTCCTGGAGGGTTCACATTTGGTTTTGAAAAGACCTCTTTTCTCACATTGCTGGGTTCATTGTAGTGATTGTTTGACTATGTACATAATTTGATTAGATTTATATAATAGTGAAATGAATACAAACGTTGAAGGCATTATTGTTTCCCCATGCATTAATTTTCTATACTCACTTCTCCAGTTCAGGTATTTGGGGGGACTGGAGCCTGTCCCAGCTGCAATCAGCTGAGAGGCAAGGTACCTGGACAGGTCACCAGTCTATCATAGTGAAGAAAGACATATCTTAAAACCTAAAGTTTTGCTCTATTACTCAAAATTACTCAAACTCTTGTGATATCTATCCTTCTGGGAATGTCCAGGCTGTTTATACATTAAATGTCATTAACAGAATATCTATTCATGTGCTGAAAATGATGCAGAAGAAAGGAAAACCTGATGCAGTTACTTTTATTGTAATGATATTACACCATGATAGGTTGGTCCTCTAGGCCAACAGTCTGACAACTAAATAGAATAAGCTAATGCACATTCAAGATGTGACCGCATCCCCAGATGCATTTATGAATGTGTCATTTCAAAGTGAACTCTGGGAAACTGCATAATTAAAGCACACCTATTCTTCCAACAAGGCCAGTTAAGACGGAATAAAATCTTCTTACAGTTTCTTGACAATTGGTAAAGTGTTCTTATATGAAAAGTGTTACTTATGAGATAGTTTGACTTCGGTTTAAAGTTGATTTGGTTTTGTTAAAAATATTCAAAACAACAAAGCAAGAGCAAAAATTATATGCACCCTTCAATAGCAATCTCATTCTGATAGTCAAATTCTGATCATCACAAGTGAAAATGTTTGTTCAATAATGATTTAAGATAGTTTTAGAGATTATGATATATTCAAGGTCTGAGATGTATGGGAAAAGTTACATTTTTAGTTTAAAGGTTTTTCTAAATCTTCAAATACAGACGTTAAGCATGCTATACTAGAGGAGGACACTTAATAAATCGTATTTTAACTGTAAATTTATACACGGGGTGCTCATTGTACCTCTAAATTTACAACGCAAGCATTGAACCTAATGGTTACAAAAGCTTACTTACTCTGACATTTAGTCCAATGCCAAGTTGTTGTTTTTTATTTTTTACTGGTTATCAAACTGTATTTTTGCTTGGAAGGAACTATAGTTAATAGAATTGGATTGATGCAACAATTTAATGCCTTCCACACAGTAGTTCAACTGCACAAGGATGAGAATGAAACATTCACTGATGTAAGCATTATTCTTGTTGAAAGAGGAACAGTGCAAACCATTAAAAATGTATATTAAGAGATAAGAATAAATGAATGGGCACTAAAAAAAAATCTTATCTGGCTGTTAAGTCCATTCAAGCTTAACCTTTAATTTTCGCTGCTTTATTTTTTTTCACTCAGTTCTCTTCCACACAGATTTGCTCTTGCACCACATGTGTTTGTAGATCCTCTTAGGGTAGCCAGGCTTGAAATCCAATTTTGGTGAAGCTATAAAGCACAGAAAAAATAAATAATATAAAAGTTTACAAACTGTGGTGATTCTTTTGATTACCCAGAAGCCAACTGAGACCAGTTTCTCAATTTAAGGGATTTTATCGGGTTTTCAGTTGTACACATGAAATCAGCTTGCAAATATAAAGTTTGTTTAAAAACAATAACTTATTGTCAGGAGACTTGTCCGTCTTTTAGAGTACCAGACTTTGTTTTCGCCATCTGGTAGAGCTTAAACTTTATTGGTTCCACTGATATTCAGTTATCTGTTATGGTAATTTAAAACACTTTGTTAATATCTTGTTGTTCCACCAGAAGGCAAGGCCCTGCTGTTCTGTGAAAGGTTTGAATAAAATGAGAGAATATTTCAGATCTGCTTTTCATACCTGGGGACACTGCCCAGCAAGAGTTTATTAAAGGCACACTAATTAACTTTTGCCATTTTCTCAGTGACACACCCCCTATTGACAGCTAATTTGGCATCCATCTTGCATCCTACCTGTACTGTGAGCTCTCTTCAGACAGTAAAAATAGTGTCATCTTGATTCTTGTTTTATCTCTTGCTCTGTGTCTGGCTTTCTTTTGTTTCCTCTCTTTCTCTGATAATGTCCTCTAACATTTCTTTGCTGAATCTGCCACAGTGCACGTTCAAAATGGGCGGTTTGTTGACATTTGCTTGCTAGTGTGTAACGCATGCGGAAAGCGAAACTCAGCTGCAACGTCACACAGATGCATAAAAAAGTTGTATAGTGCGGTATCTCAGCTGCGGGTCTGCTGGGCCGCGACAGCTCCAGAAATGCCGGCAATAGATATCACTTGTCGAAAGGTCGAAAAGTTAAGGAGTGTGTCTTTAAAGTCAAATGGTACAAGAGACTGTGATTCACAGCTATGGACTGGGCAATTATGGGGCATTCACTTCTGTTAACATAAAGAGACTGACTATAAAACAAGATTTTAAAGTTAATATGAACATGAATCCATAAAAATCTTTAAAAACAAACAAACAAACAGAATAAAATAATGTACCACTATTTTTCTAGCACGTGAAAGACCCCCCCCCCCCCTTTTTTTTTTCTTTATAGAGGGATGTTATTATGCTTGTGTGCTTGTATTTAACCTTTCCTCTGTATATGATGGACATAAATGTTGCTGCAGAGCGTGTAGACTTATAAAGCCATCACATTACTGTGGCCTTCTTAGAGTCAGCAACAAAAAAAAACATGGCAAAAATGCTAAGACCTTAAAGTTAAATTAATTCTTTGTGACCTTTCCTTCTGTGTGTTTTTCAGTCTGCTTTTCCCTCACAGCTTAGCAGATTCACCATTATCTCCTATTATCATCTGTGGCAATTTCATGTTTTGTTTTATCCTCTTGGACCTTATCTCCCCTTAACCTTTTCCTATATGGTCAAAACACAGTGGCAGTAATGTATGTTGGAAGGATTTGAAGGGAATCGTCTTAAACTCAAATTACTACGGTGGCTGGGTTGATATGTTGAGCTAAATTGTTGTGGTGGGAAGACCTAGCTCCAGAGTGCAGCAGACTTAGACAATATAATAATAATACATTTAAAAAAAAAGTTTTTGGAGAGAAATGCTGTTGACCTTTAGCTGCTCCTCTTTTTTGAGAGGATGTAGACTTTATTTGTCTCATGGCTGAACTGTAGATGTGGCATTATTGAGCAAAGGAAAGCTAGTGAGCGCCATGCAGACACACAGGCACACTGATAAACACACCAGTCGATGGGGCTGAACATCAATGTGTAATGTGCTGTAGTCTTTGGTAGTCTTCTTGCATAGGGGGTTAGCAGTAAATACATCCTAGATTATAGTATATTTGGAGAATATTGGCTTTTGCTGTATTCTGCCATCAAAACCAGGAATTCTGTGCTAAAAAAACAAAATGTTATTCACTGTTGAAACCTTTAATTTCTTTCTGGAAACACTTGATCAGTTGGAGAGCTCATAGCAATTATAAACACACAAAATGTGATTACTCACCAGCATCAAGAAGAGTAAAGTGACAGGCCTAAACAATGGTGAGTCTTCAGTTTTTTAATACTGGACATTGAGAAGCCTATAAATCATCCACAGTGTTTTACAAGCAATGGGTGCCTAACAGCAAGAAGGGGTTTTTCCAACATTTACTTTAAAATAAGTCTAGTTAGAAAAATGTAATGAAAAAGAACAGAAGAAAATCATCAATTTATATGGAAAAAAGGTCTATGCATTTGTGGAAATGCATGTGGAAGAAGCCCTCTAGTCTATAACATCATGCTTTAGCTTAAAAGGGTCCTGTATATATCAGACCTTTAGAGGAGGCAGCATCATCCATCACTGTCAGTGTTAATATTTTTTCCCCTCACCTCCCAAAAGGCAACTTGTGTTTTGGCTTACTGCATTTATATTTTGAGAATTGCGTACTTGCAGACCCTCACCTGGCTTTGCTGACTGCCGTCTCGCTGCCAAAACCCATAAAACTAATTCTAACATTACAAGCAGCCAGTATAGAGACATGGTTCAAACTGTAGTCATATTTTTTTTATTTTGCAATTCCTCAAATTCTCTTGGCCTGGCCTTCATGGCATATTGCTGTGTTGTATTTTCTAATTCTTGTTACAAGAATAGCCTACTTTAAAAAAATTAAATCCCTGAGATCTGCTGATGATGACAGATGTGGACTGGTGTGACTGATGAAAAGGTTTTTAAAAGAGGATTAATTAATGCTGTCTCTACTTTCTGAATCTAATGCCAAGTCTGATCTCATGCCTCCTGCATTATCAAATCAACATTCAAATAATTAATAACTTCCATGTCTTAGATATCTATTAAATATGTCATCTAATATATTCTCCACATCTCATACATCTTCATCACTATTAATTTGGCCTCAGATACTTATTAAGAATGACAACGTGAGTTCAAAACCAATCCTGCACAAGGTTTTACACAGTCCTTCCACTTTTCTGCTTATTTCTTACTTTGGATACTATCTGCCACTCAGTTTTGGTGAGAATTACTCCTATGAGCCCTGTGCCTTTAGGTTTTAGGTCTCTGTTCGAAAAATAAATGAGTAAATCTCTGCAAACAGAAGATCTATTTGAATACTTTTGTAATCATAATCATAAATACTTGTGAGATTTCTTAAGATGTGTAAATATCAGTATATGTGTTACTGGTGAAAAATAAATGAAAATGGCACAAAGGATAAATACAAAAAAGTTTTATGTTTCCAAAAATAAAAAAATTTAAAAAATAAAAATACTTTCAGGATAAATATGAATATCCCTTCGGATGATGCAGCTCTAAACTGATATCAAATAACAGTACAGTGAGGTTTTAGACAGTTCAGGTCTTCAAAATGGCTATTGTGGCAATTTGGCAAAGTTTGGCACCATCTGTTTTCCATGTCCCCCAATTGGGGGAGCTTGGGTTTCAAGCTGTTAAGATATGTGGTTAGGTTTAGATTTTTCAGAATAAAAGGTTAGGTAAAAAAAAAATACATATTGCCCCTGGCTTATATGTTTTACTTTTCATGGGTTTCAGTTACCTGTATTTCACAAAGATGCTGGTTGGATGGTTCAGTTTAACCTTGGGCTTTTTTAGTCAGTCAAGAAATAAAACAAAAAATTATATTTGGGACTAAAATTGATTCTACTATTACATACTGTTATAAATTACTTGAAAATCTTCATTTATTTATTTATTTTTTTTGTCCATTTTGGTGAGACTGGGCCATAACCCACTATAGTACTATACTGAGTAAAAAAATTGCATTGAAAAAAACATAAAGTTACATAAATACACAATTAAACAATCTTTAAAACTACTAGTAAGAACTCCTGAACACACTAAAAGAAAGAAACAACCTTTTCAGTCTAAAACACATGCTGTCTAGCCGCATTTATTGTCTTTACAATCATATGTGTTTTGTCTGTCATGTTTAGAGGGAAGAAAATAACACTCTGAATGATAGCCTAATTGTTGGGGATTGTGCCTGAATGACTGGCTTTCTTAAAAGAGATTTTCAACTGCCATGTGTCAAAAACATGCTGCATTTTCAAACACATCACATCTATTGACTTTGTTCTTTATCATTTCTTTCTAGACTGTGGCCAATTATACTTTATTCTGCTTGCTTGCTTCAGCAGATTGAACAGAATTTATCCAAACTGCCCTGATTCTGACCTACAAAAAACAGTGCCTTTGGTATTAAACACAGTTAGTCTTGTTCCTTTTTTCCCAGTCCAGTAAAAACATGATGGTCAAGATGTATTTACTTTAAAATGATCCATTGTTCATTATTTTAGATCTTTTTGTGTACTAATAGCATTTCTCTATCATGCATGTGCTTTCCCAGCTAAGCTAAACAAGACAATTTTGTGTGGGAAAATTACATCTTATTCTATAGTTTTGAACTGTGTCTTGCAATTTTTTACCCATATCAAGGAAGCACTAATGAAATATTGCATTCAAGTCATGACTATGTAACAAGCTCAGGCAGCATTTGGAAATGAGCAGGACTGGCCTGAAGCAAGGAATCAGAACACAAAAAATCCCAATTTGAGATATCATACCAAATGCTCTAGCCGATTCTCAGAGAAAATAGCATGAATTACGGAAATTTGCAAGGCCCTCCCTGAAAGAAATGTCTGGATAGGAGCAGATGTTGCTCAAAACCAGTGAGTACTTTTCAGTATTTACAGATGTGTAAACTGCCCAAGCCCAAGGCACAAATGCAATCCTATACCACCAGAGATGCAGGCTTTTTAACTATCCACTAATAACAAGCTGGATGGGCCCTCTCCTCTTTAGTTTGCAGGACACAGCTCCCATTATTTCCAAAAAGAATTTTAGATTTTGAATAATCTCATCACAGAATTGAACTGAGAACAGTTTTCTACTTTGCCTCAGACCATTTAAATGACTATTTCTGGATCATGTTTACATTTGGCTGCTTCTTTGCATGATAAAGCTTTAAAGGTATATTGTGTAAGAATTACTGATATCTAGTGGTAAAGATGGGAATAGAAATTATTCTGAATGCCAAGCACAGTGATGAATAAACAATGGCTGTCAGTGGTCAAAATTCTTCCAGACATGTTTTCATCTGCGAATGGCCTCAGGTGTAACAATGACTGAACTATAAGTAACTACTTCAAAATTGTGTACCGCCTTTTTCTTTGTGCCTTTTTAAGGGATTACTTGTCCCAAACAGTGCTCTAGCACCCATTTAACAAAGTTGGTATGCACTTTTGAAGCTCACAGGGCTGTCGCTTCACACACAGAGTTGATAGTCCACTCAGAGACACCATGATAAGAATGGCTGGACAAATATGGCAGTTTACAGATTTGGAGTCATTTCTAAGTCATTTCTAAGTCATATCTGGAATCTCTTAACAGATTAGCCTCTGGAGAGTTACTTAAGAGATAGGCTAATAAATTAGCCTCTGGGGAATCATTTAAGAGACTAGCTCTGCCTGCATGCAGGACGTTAAAAATGCCAGCTATGTTCGTGTGCTCTGTACAAGCTATAGACTTCTCAGAGTTAACTAAATTTTATATCAAACTATTTATGATTATTAGTGCTCATGATCAGACACACGTCCTACCTGCATTAGAATATGGCCACAAATTTTAATAACTTCTAAGTATAAATAGCTGGTTTTATTCTAGATAAATAAACAGCAGTGTGTATGGATATTGTTTTGAAATATTCCAATTAAAAAAGAAGTATGTGGAGGAGCTGTTCAAAACAAGCACAGATATCAAATCCAACTGAGATAACAGCAGCAGAATGCCAAGCAGTACCACCTTACTGACTTTTTAAAAGTCTCTGAGGCCCAGCCAAATACTGTCATGGTTGCACAAACCACTGGCAATACCAGCGTAATTAACTTAAACACACAAGAGCATTGTGTTTGTTGCCAAAAGCAAAAGGGCTATCTTGGCGCTTCAATTTTCAGATGCTCTCTGCTGTCTGATAAAAAAAAAGGGAAAAAAATTGTGGGAGCTCCTGGAGCTAAAATGAGTCATTCTTGTTTTTGTGTCTGGCCTGTGACTAATTCAGCATGATAACAAGAGCCTGCCCATGAGATACTGATTATTGACAAGTGTAATGGCCGGCATAGGCATGTCACTTTATAGCAAGTTCAGAGATAAGGTTGAAAATTACCAATGTGTGATTTATTTTTTTCTTTTCCGTAGTGTTTTCCTTTGGCTGATACAGTTGTCATGGAGTTGGGAAATCATTTGAAGATGGGCGGAGAGTGTCACATCATTCAAGTAGCGTTTAAATTCAATATCTGCGCCGTCAGAGAGCCTAATATACAACCTGCCAACTCAAAAAACACTTTTGGCAATATAGCTTGTAGTTGTGGCATATTTTTTGTTTCTGTAAACTAATTAAGAGTGTACAACTGATATGAATGTGATGACAAAGGAAGGCCGCAATTAAAGAAAAATCCCATTAATAGTTTCTTTTGCTGATCAAGAACCCCCAATATTTCACAAGAGTTGTTAAGACACATTTAACAAATTTCTCACAATTCTGTACAGTAATCCATGATAGATTTTAAAGTTGTAGGTCTTATTTCACCCACAGCTCTCTTCTCACAGTAATTGACTCCACCATGGAGTAAATGGGAAGAAAATGAAAAGATGAATTACTCTAATGGAAGGAAATGAAGTGTGAAAAGAGACATTCTTCCCAGTATTTTCCAAGATGCAGAGCTTTGGTAAATTGAAATACAACAAGGATTCAGCTTCTGTGTAGGACAGGTCTGCAACAATTACAGAGGATGATGCAATTTGAATGCCAGGCACTCGTACAAGACACATTTATTCTGTTCTTCTTGGGTAAGAGAAAATAAGAAATAAACAAAGCGGAAAAAATGTAAAGATGACGTACCGTACCGTCCTCTTCTGCTTATCCGTTGTCGGGTTGCAGGGACAGCAGCCTGAGCAGGGCAGACCAGACATCCCTCTCCCCGGTCACATCAGCCAGCTCATCCAGGGGGATCCCAAGGCGCTCCCAGGCAAGCCGAGAGATGTAATCCCTCCAGTGTGTCCTGGGCCTACCCCGAGGTCTCCTCCCGGAATACCTCCCAAGGGAGACGTCCAGGAGGCATCCTGACCAGATGCCCAAGCCACCTCATCTAGCTCCTCTCGATGTGGAGGAGCAGCGGCTCTACTCTGAGCCCCTCCCGGATGACCAAGCTTCTCACCCTATCTCTAAGGGAGAACCCGGCCACCCTGCTGGGGAAAATCATTTCAGCCACTTGTATTCGCGATCTCGTTCTTTCGGTCACTACCCAGAGCTCGTGACCATAGGTGAGGGTAGGAACGTAGATCGAC
>JBBBVU010000016.1:5762274-5783354 GCA_037177055.1 Atherinosoma microstoma | reverse complement strand
CTGAAGAGGGTATAGAGCTGGTCCACTGTTCCACGACCAGGACGAAAACCACACTGCTCCTCCTCAATCTGAGACTCTACTATCCGATGGACCCTCCTCTCCAGGACCCCTGAATAGACCTTACTGGGGAGGCTGAGGAGTGTGATCCCTCTGTAGTTGGAGCACACCCCTTGGTCCCCCTTTTTAAAGAGAAGAACCACCACCCCAGTCTGCCAATCCAGAGGCACTGTCCCCAATGTCCATGCGATGCCGTAGAGGCTTGTCAACCAAGAAAGCCCCACAGCATCCAGAGCCTTAAGAAACCCCTTACCACCAAGGAACTTTTTAACCACTTCAGCGACCTTGGTCCCAAAGATAGGAGAGTCCGCCCCTGGGTCCCCCGGCTCTGCTCGTTCTTCTGAAGACGTGTCGGTGGGATTGAGGAGGTCTTCAAAGTATTCCTTCCGCCAACCCAAAACCTCCCGAGTCGAGGTCAGTAGCCTCCCATCTCCACTGTACACAGTGTTGATGGAGCACTGTTTCCCCCTCCTGAGCCGCCGGATGGTGGACCAGAACCTTCTCGAAGCCGTGCGGAAGTCGTTCTCCATGGCCTCTCCAAACTCCTCCCACACCCGAGTTTTTGCCTCAGGGACTGCCGAAGCCTGCTGATACCCGTCAGCTGCTTCCAGAGTCCCACAGGCCAATCATCATCATCATTGTTGAAAATGTAAAGATAGTCTCCAAATTAGGATAGCTGAGGTTTACAGAATTCCAATGACTTACAAAATCCGAAGACAATTTGATACCAATTAAAATGCATTCAGCCCCTCATTATAGGGTTCAGTTTGTTTAAATTTATCCTATTTATCCCCCTACAGTTAAAGTACATCACAGTAAATTTCATGCAAATTGCAGTGCTGGGTTGCTCTGTTTTTGTTCTGCTCCAGTTTAAAGGTCAGGGCTGATGAGCACCATTAAGGCACCGTTTGTCTAAAGCCTGTCTGAAGGACATTGCTCGATGAACCGGAACATAGACAGGCCATAATAAATGAAAGGGAAAAGTTATGGTTCCGCTCAATGAAGTCAAAGGGCAAATGGAGGATAAGAGTATGTCTCATTTCAATATGCTGTTGTACCCGTGGCTCAAAAACCAGGCCGTAAGAAGACAATTTTATGCATGGCAATTGGAGTTTCTGCACAGTCATGGATGATTTTCAGACGACAATTTACTGTGTGAGGAGGGAAATATCAGACTTTTGTTTGTTCTGAAAGGTTTGTTCCACTGCTCGCTTAATTTAATCTTATTTCAGTTTCTTCCTGCTACCCCCATTTTTAGAATGTATAAATATATATATATATATATATATATATATTTATAATTTCCACTCTCATGCACCTGTCACACCCACAAGCAAAATTAAATGATCAATTCATTAAGTTTACTAATGAAATCATTTATCAGTTTCGCCCCATTATTTCTTTTAGTCCCTCCTTATCACTTTATGGAAACAAGTAGAATCTGCACATACTGCAGGAAAAGCAGAGAAAGCAGCTAGCAGGAAAATGTTACCTAAAGTGTTTAAATGAATTCATCAGGGCAGAACTCCATTGAGAGCCCTATAAGGAGTCATGTAGAGTGATCTGAAGGCCTTGTATTTGAGCCTAGCGGAAACCGCTTATTGATTTGCTTTTCTAGTGGCTCTCTGTAATAATAAGGAAATAAAGCCCCTGGATATTAGGAGATTGATGTCAATCAGCAGCTTGCCTCAAGTGTGCCGTGTCCCATCTTATTAGCGCCCTCTCCATGCACTGAGTGTTCACTGATGACTCCATAGATAGGCGGACGAGGAGAGGAGGCTGCCGGTTGTCTTCTTGAGGAGCATTCCCCTGTGATTGCTCACTCTGTCATCTTAGTCAGTGTGGAATGAGCAATTGTTATGGATCCTTTTAATATCAGGGCTAAGCACAAGCATGTACCTTTGCAGTTAATGTGACACACAATCAGGATGGTAGACACCTCTTATCGTGACCGAGTTTAAAGACAGTAGAACTGAAAATGTGCTTTATCATTTTAACCTCTCAGTAAAAGAAAACTTAAGTAGCCAGTGTAGCATAACTATGTAGTAATTCTCCAGCATCACAAAGTCTGATATTTTCCTGCTAAGTTTTGCTCATTTTAGGCTTATGGTATCATAATTATACTGTTTAATTTAAGAGAAACTCTGAAACACAGTCAATATGGTCTAATATTTTTGTTAAATGTAACCTCATGCCACAAAAAGCATTTAAAAAGAAAATCTGCCCTATTCCAGCCCAGTCGTGTGGAATATTCTTTGATAGTCAAAATGTATCTGTACTGGTGAAGACAGAATCCAAGTTTTTATTTTTTCTCTATTCCTTTGGATAATAACAATGAAAATCAATGCTTCAATGCTTTTAACAAATGGTTGAGATGACAACAATATAGTAACAATAGTGAAACAGTCAAAACCTGAAAACACTTATATTTGGCATTACATACCCAAATCAAGTGGTACAGATGGCCTGGGCAGGTTTATTTCTACAAACCTTGAATGAAATTAATCATAGTCACAGAAATTTGCTCTAGCAAACAGTAGAGCTGGCAGTTAAAGAGTTGAATGGGATGTACAAAGGGGCTACAATCGTTTAAATATTTCTAAAGGTTTTATGTGACCCTGTGGCTTTTCTAAGGGATGGGAAATTGTCTTCATAGTTATAAAAGACTGAAATTCTTGTGAATCTATTTTCACAACAGTGCAGTACACATGATGACCTTAGGGTACACAGACAGACATCACTAAAATTTACTTCAGAATACAAGGATGTTAGGACACAAAAGATTTCACATTTATAACCACTTTTATAACCGCTCCTTCCCTCTCAGGTCCACGTACAGTCCTCAGTGTGTTATACTGACTGCAGTGACAGAACAAATGTGACTACAGTACATTTTGTGTGAGGTAGTAAATGGTATTTTACTGTCTTTGTGCCATTGCCCAGAGTACAATACCCGTAATCTCATTCTATTACGGCAATTACCACCTTTAATTTATGAATTAGTTCTAATTAGACAGCTTCGGTGTCAAGTGATGTGATGCAGGCACATGCATAACCCCGAGAGTGTGTGACATGGTTTCTACTTTTAGCTGTCAGGTCTACAGCACTCAATCAAGTCTAACAGAGTTGCAGGGTAACAATGGCTTAGGTTACCATCTGCCATTTATTTATGATTTATTACAGTCTTGTCATAAGTCTGGTCGCAAATGATTTGATGCAACTTGCCAGGGCGTCACAGGTGATGATAGTATGACACCAATTTCATGAACCTGACACAGCACATCAAAATCCCTTTGTTATAAAAATCACATTGGCCAAACCCGCTTATCACAGCACATCTATACCTCATTGGAGACCTTCAAGCACAATAACTGTAAATTGACTTGCAGTAAGGTATAGTTTTCAAATGACAAATGGAAACGATTATGGTGTTGGAGTACTCCTCAGAAAATGGATTTTGGGTGTTGTGTTTCTAATATTATAATGTACTCACACATAAATATGGAAGCATTTTTTCTTTTCATTGATTGAGGTGGCATTTCTTCGAATTTATCTCATCATCTTATTCTTTTTCAATTAGAGGGAAATTATGTATGAAAATTTGATTAGAAAAGTTTATTTTTGTTAATTAACAGGTCAAACCTCAAAGTCATTAAAAAGATAGAATAAAAAACAAACAAACAGTAAAAGTAAAACCAGCACACAAATATTCACCAAATTTCACAAAAATTAATTCCTGTTCCTTTAAACTTTGACTATAAATGGCCAATTAAGCTTCAGAGATCAGAACAATATAGTAGCAGTACTTCTTTTTTTCTTTAATCACCAGTGAGGTCTCCCACCTGCACATATTGATCCTGAATTGATCTGTGTATGAGAAACTCTAGTTCAGCTCAGTCCTCCATCCTCACGCTGCAGTCGATATTCTGACTGAAGGACAGCAGCTGGATGGTCAAAATCTGCAGCACCCATGGAAACAGCATGGGGGGAAAAATCTGATAAAAGCAGAAGGCAGGGGGGTAAGTTTATAGTCTGATGCAGCAATAACAATAATCTTGGAAAAGATAAAACAAAATACATTTAAATATTCACATCTTTATCATACAGTAGTGTGGGCTTGAGATTTCTCTGTTCTTTTCTGGAACTGGAAGGGGGGTGCAGTCTTATACACTTCAATCATTGATACAGACCTCTCGTTAAACTCTTTATTCTCTCTGGTAGAGAGACATGTCAAATATCCTTAGTTTGCCTTTATAATGCTGTTTGGCTGCTCTTGTTGTGACAGAATAAGGCTACAAGGAAATGTTTCTACTACATCTTAGAACATCAAAAAGTCTTTGAATTGCTTCTGCCGCCAAGAAAGATGAATGTGATGTTGTCGCGTCTGTCAGTATAAAAATGTAAAACCATGTGTCAGTTCTGTCAGCATGGAACGGGCTGCGTAACAAAATTGTTTACTCTTCCTCTTGAATAGCCTGATCAAATTTTTATTAGCCTGCTGGATGGTGCTAAAATGACTGCATCAGCAAAACAGAGCAGGGGCTTACAATTACTTTCAAAGTTTTATGAGCAAAACAGAACTTCCTTATGGCTGAGTTAATTCTCTCATTTATATAGACACCACTTCTTATTTATAACCTAAATGCTTGTTTCATGTTACAGGATGGCTACTGAATCAATAATATTTTACAAGGTGAAAATGGACTAGCCGGGCACCATGTTTGACACCTGGCTAGTCAATCTGTATTAAATTTCAACAAAATAGACTTTGACTAAATACCCCTAAGATCATCTAAAATTTGTAAAATATTCTAACTTTAGCATTTAAAAATGGAGATTAAAGCTGCAAGGGGTAAATGACTGCACAAACATTTACAAGGAAATGCCAAGTGTGTTTATTGAGAAACACACCTGAGATTCTCCAGATGTGCCCCCTCAATCAATCCTTGTTACTGTTTTACTATTCAAATTACCTTTCACATAACATTTCTAATTACATCAGTCTGATGTCCAATAGGGAGTGTTGTTATAGAAACATTCGCATTGGGATATCTCACTCATTTACTGCCTGTGTCAACAACATCCTTTCATCTATAAAGTCTGCTGGCAGCAATTCTGCCTCATTAAGACAAACCGTCACCCCAAATGCAAGCTAATTAAGTTGTCAAAGTAGACAGCAATGTTTCATGAAGACATTAATTAATGGACACATGAAAGGATTATATCAAATCCCTCATTGTTTTCACTACCTTTTCATCTTTATCTTTTTTGTGTTCAATATATTCTAAACATTTTGTTTTACACCTGTATTTTTGCATTGAGGCAAGTATTACAGTGTGTTGAATGTTTTGGGAAGAATTTACTTCTTAAATGGTACTGAATGAAGATGAACTGTAAAAATGTAAATACTGTGAAAACATATATGGGTTTATTAACCATTCTACTCTAGCTCTCACCGTTATTGAAAGGGATTTCACTTTACAGGGATTCAGGCTGACAAGAAAGGTGCTGCGAAGATACAGTAACAATTCCCTCCCATTATTTAAGATGATTTTGAAAATTGGTTAAATTGAATTTTAACTTGAATGATGTTCACAGAATAATATTTTCACTTCATTTAACACATTTTAAGTGTCAAAGCAAAAATTGCTTTGCCAGGTAAATGTGGGCTCCAATAGGACCAATAATGACCATAATTCACAAAGTCACTGAGGGCCAGCACCGTCTGATCAGGCTCTGATCTCCATATGTCCTGCTTCAAAAATATCAACTATGACTGTTCATCTGCTTCTTATGAATTCCTCCTGACAAGTGCCATTGTAGTGGCAACATAACTTATGTACAAAAAAGAACTTTTCTTGCCCCTCTTGCAGGATGTCAAGTTTCTTAAATATAATGAAGTCCAATAAGGAAAACATGACATATGTTTATTAGAAAAAGACACAGTTACAAAAATAACTTGTTTCATCAATGGAAACTGATGTGACAGTGATGGTAACAAAATAATCACAGTAACAAAAATATCAGTGGTCACAAACATTGCTAGCCCTCTCCATTAACCTGTAACGGACATTGATTGATTAAATGTAGGACATTAAAGTAGCAACAAATCTGTGGGGAGACATTGTTCAAGAGGATGGCTCTCACTTTATTAAGCATGATTTTGGTGGTTTGTAGACCTGAATTGTTATTTTTCTGGTTCATTGAACTAAAACATGTTTTATTAATAAAGTCATATTATCTTTTTTCTTTTACTCTCAGGTCTAAAGGAGAGTAACGGCATCAGTAAGAGAGCACTGGACTTGGACAGGGACGTCTTCACACACCTTTCAACACAAGACACAGAAAGTGAAGTCCATTCAGTTACAACAGCCTCACCGATGAATATACCCAATCATCAGCCTGTCTTCAAGAGCCTGCTGCTTCACGAACACCTTCTTACAAGGGACTTCCAGGGGGACCAGCATTTTTTTAGGAAGGATGGCTCTATAGCTGCATATCCCACCATGCCAGGCTCTGTGTCTGCTCCAAATGCAGGAGATGCTGTCACTCAAATTGTGCCCCATAAGGATGCCCCAGCCTTCTCAGATGTTGCTTCTACCTCCACTGCAGCTGCCACCTCCCCACTGACCACATATTCTCCCACAACACCGGCGCCACCCATATCTTTCCCTCAGAAGAAGTTAACTAAGGAGAAAGTCAAAGAGGGAGATAAGATGGAGCCAACAACTGACTCTATCACTACTCAAATTACACCATTTATTAAAGGCTCAGACAGTGAAAACAATCCAGTGGCTTTCTTGTCTACACAAGGAAGGAATTTCCCCATGGAGTCCACCCTTGCACCCATGTCAACAATGATGGAGAAAGGACAGGTGAGGGAAACAACGCAAAAAAACAAAAGCAGCCCAGATCACCTACTCCCCAAGCAAACTTCACCCACTCAAGAAGAAGGTACCACCACGACATCCACAACTGTGATCACAACTACCACCATCACCACCATGCAAACATCAGGTAAGCATGTTCATGTTTAGTTTTTAGTTTTTTTTTACTTTTGGAGTTACAGCACTGAGCAGAACATTTGAATAACTAACTTCTGATATCTTCTTCTCCAAATCTTCCCCCTAAAAACATATACAGGGAGTCTATAAAGTCTCTCTACAATTTAAAAAAAAATATTATAAAGGAAATTGATGAGGTATTTCTTTTATCAGATTTGTTCTATGTACTCAGTGGTTTTTATAGTTTTCACATTTCATTTGTGTATTTCTGCATGGACTGCATGTTCATTAGTTCCAAAATCAAACTTTTCCAGACCAGTGGATTGAAAGGGATGGCCCAATTCCCTGGCCAACTCATTCACCAGATAACACTACCCTGGACCTCTTTCTATGAGGTTATGTTGAAGATATCATGTATCAAACAAAGACAACGACCTGAAGTAAAAGATGCCATTGCTACCATAGATGAGACTATGCTACAGCAAACATAGCAAGAAATCGAGTATTGTCCTGATGTGCTTCGTGCAACTAATGGTGCACATATAGTGGTGTATAAAATGAAACAAAAAAACAACAACAAAAAAAAATCTATATCTACTCCCGATTTTATAATAATTTCCACTGATTTGTTTATTCATTTGCTTTTGCAATGAATATGGTAAACTATAAAGAGACTTTATAGACACCCTGTACATCCCAAGGGAAAAGAAAATTAAGCGTCAGGTCAACATCACCTCTGTTCATTCCACATTCTGCACACAGCTATTCGTCCTGCTAGTAGGGATAACAGAGTTGCTCATGTGTCAAAAACAATCAGATTTTTTCCTGATGTGTCCTACCTGTCCTTTCCACTGGTCGCAAAGGGCTGAAGGCCCAGATAAGCTGTATCAAAGAGGATATCTGCAGAGATAGTTGCAGGGTTGCTGGGGCACAGAGACACAGGTGGGCTGTCAGAAAGATCAGTGGACTGGGAAAAAGGGAATCACTTTTCTTTCTACTGTCTCCCACAGAGCCATGCAGCATGAATTTCACTGACCCTGAGGGGAACATCGAAATCTTACAGCAACTTGACTCTGGCGTGGAGTGCAACTACTTGATTACTGTCTATCTGGGATATGGCATTGAAGTTCAGGTCAGTTTTATCGCCTCACACTGTTAGTTATGTGAAATGATGCTTTTTGATTAACTTCTTTTTTTTGTCCAAGTTCAAAGATGAACTTTTATGGGAGGGATGGAGGTAAGTGGGTGTGTGGGTTGGAGAAAGGAGGGGGTGGGTGTTTGTGGATGGGTGGGAGAGGGAGGAGGGGAGTAGTGTATGTGGGTGGGTGGAGGGAGGGTGGGGCCGTTCCCAGGGTGCGCAGCTGGGGCACTGGAGTGGGGACTGGCCCCGCCGGTTGGCAATCTTGGTGGGGTCTGGTCCTCCTGGATGTTGTGCCTCTGGGTGTGTGCGTGTGTGTGTGTATGGTGGGCATCGGGGCCGGTCGGCACTCTATCCACCCTGGGTGACCGGTGCTCAGCGGAGTCGGCGGCTGCCGATCAAGGCCCGTGCCCCGTGGCTGCAGTGGGCTCTGGCTGGGGCCCTCGTCTGCCACCTCCTGGACGGATGCGGGATCGTCTTTGTGGTGTAATGGCTGGGGTCCGTGCTCCAGGGTGGCTGCCGATCGCCCAGGTCTCGGGGTCCCCCTGGCCTGCATCTGACCTTTGTGCAGGCGGGGTCACATCTTCATGATCATGCTTCTCTGAACCGTCCTCACTCCGTATATTCTGCATGCTGACACAGTCACTGCGTTGTCCTGTAGCTTTATTTACTAATAGATACTTTTAGTTAGTTTTCTTTGTGTGTGTTTCTGGTAATCTGGTTTTAGTTGAGATACAGGGTTTCTTTCAGCTTGGTAATCTCTCATCGGTGCTCCTGACAGTTGTGCTTTGTCCTCCTGCATGGGCCATGGGATGTTCTTTGTTGTAAATGCAGTAATAAACCATTATCCAAAACAACTTAATAAAGGTAGAATTCAGACTATCAAGAATAGCTTTTATACCCACAAAGCTCCTCTTGGCAAAGCAAATTTGCTCGGCACAACCCAGCAGCCGGACCATCATTTTGCTTGCTATGATGCTGAACATGACAAGTTTAAAACAACATCAATAAAAAAAACTTTAAAACTCAAACAGTCCTCCTGTCCATTTGAATCGTTTTTTAACCCCTTTAGTTGAAGCTTTGGGGTGTCTACAGACAGCAGGAGGGATTGTACATCTCATTGCGCACAACTGACAGCAGTGATTCTCAACTGGAGCAAATATAATTCTCAATTTTTTCATATACAGGTTATATCATCTTCCTAATGACACAAAACTCTCCGCCACCTCTATGTTTCTCTGCTAAAAACAGAGCTGCATGTAGCATCAAAGATTTCACACACACGTTGGCAGACAGATGTCTTACTCTGTCTGATTTTCTAGAGCTAAATCCAACTCACCTCACTCCAACAAATTCTTTCAATCTGAACTTGTTGAAACTATTTTCAGTACACAGAGCTGCGTTTTAATTTGTGCATCATTAAGACAAAACACTGCTCCATTGTAATTAACCATTTACATGTTTGTGAAACAGTGAATCATGTTGATGTTGTTTGAAAAGAAACAGATGGTTGTTGCTTAAATATATTGGTTATAAATTAGCCTATATGTTGAAAATGAGAAATAAATCTGTTATTTCCATATAAACAAACACAAAAGTACCGAAAATTGGTACCGTTAGGTACCGGTATCGATTCCCGGGTACTGGGAAACGGTACAGTATCGGTTTTAATGTGAACGGTACCCATCCCTAATTCTTGTACTTATATTCCTGTCATGTGTAGGTAGGTACCATGAGTTTTATGTCCCAATTAAGGTTTTTTTTGCATGTAAACACAGTTGGCAATAAAGTTTTTTCTGACTGATTCAGATTTTTTGGGAGGAGTATAATATAAGAGGTAACTTTGACACAACACATGCGTTGACCACTTTGCATTTTTGCAGTTTTCCAAATTGATATCTACTTATTGTTTTGTCTCCACCAGTTCATAGGGTCTCATCTAAAATCTACACTTTGTTCTCCAGTTAATTACTAACTTGTTTTGCTATTTGATGCTTGGCAGGTAAGGAACTGTGGTTTATCAGAGCCTCTTAACTCAAAATAAACTCTTTTGGGAAATGCGGCTGGCAGAAGGTTGAGAGATAGACAAAAAAATGAAAAGTAAACAAAAATAAACCTGCATGCTATTAAACCGATAATGTTATCAGCAGGCTATAAAGCTCAGTGAAGCTGAAAGTGCATAACTGTGCCAGAGAGACACCCCCAAAAATATGACTCTTGTTCAATGTAAAAATATTAATGACAGCAACTTTAACTTGAGTTGTGTTGTTTGCTGTTTTATAAAGCACATATCAAATTAACATAAAGTTACAACAGAATATTTTTCCACAAAGTAAGCGGCTCTGGTATATATTTGGTTTAGTTTCAGCTTAAGTAGTGTTTGCTGTTGTTTGTGTGGGTTGATAGAGATAGACAGGCAGTGAATTACTTGGGTGAGTGGGTGGATGAGGGCGCAAGAGATGGGGTCTGTCTCAGGTTGAATGTTTGCTTGGTAAGTCTCTTTACAAAAGGTTATAAAAATTAACTGTCAGTGCGGAGCACATTCCCCAGCATTTGCAATTCCTCAAACGCCTCATTTACTGCTGGAGACTTTAAAATGTGCGAGCTTTGTCTTGCTGCCTCTGGAGGGCCAAGATAAGTCTTGACAGAGTATATGTTTGAGAGTGTGCTTTTCTCCAAAGGCTTCCTCTGGGTAACTTAAGTAAATCTTGAACCACTTATAAGCAGACACACACTTACCTGCATGCACTCTTACATAGTCACATTTGTTTGATGTATCAGTTCTTAGCTTTCACAGCTTCTCCAGTGTATTTGGCAGAAAGTTTCTTTGGTGACTTTAAAAACTTGGAATCATGCTGGGTGAAGAACTAGAGGGAAATCATCTGTTTCAGTACAACCATGTGAACAGATGGAGGGCACTGCCGCTTCCTCCCACAGTTAGTTATCTTATGGCAAACAATAAAGAATGAGGAGTCAAGGTCTCTGTTCCGTGACACATACACTGTCTGAAGATGATGGAAGCAGGAATTTAAATCAACCATGTGTCATACCTTCTCACCAGCAGTGAGGGTTTTCTTGCTGAAAGCAATCCAGTTTCACAGTTTTAATAACATAAATATATCTCCTCTATGGACTACTTGTATACCTCTACTGTACTGTACCTTTAATCAGACGAGGAGTTTGAATGTGCTTACACAATGTTATCTAAGTCTAATAATATCTAACTGGCATTTTGACTTTTTTACAGTCAAGATTAAAAGTTACCATTGCCCCTGATTTCCTGTAGAATGACACACTACAGGAATTTTTTTTAACCTAATTGTACCTTTAGGGGTACAAAGGCTTGTAACTGAGATGGTACCCTCAAAGATACTGCTGCTGTAATCTCAACAAGTACTTATTTGTACCTTATGAAGACCAGTATCTTTGGTGTCCGTCTTGTACCCTAATTTAGAAGTCAAAATGTTTCCTATCATAGACCAAAAGGAAGATAATGCATTTTGTCTGTCACACACACATTCATATGAACACAATGAACACATCAGAGGCAATGTGGGGCTTAGCATCTTGCCCAAGGAAACTTGGACATGTCAAGGGTGGGGAAACCTGGGCTCAAACCACAAACTTATGACTGGCATCCTCCTGAGGTACAGCCAGGGTGACAATAAACATATAATGCAAAAACAGATAATGCAGAAACAAGTTGAAACATTAGTTAACCGTGTGTTAAATCAGTCATTTAAGAATGAATAATAAATAAAAGTGCACAAATATGAATTTACATATAAGTGTATTTCCATTCTTCAAGCACAAGCCTCTCCCTTATTGACCAAGGCATGCAAAGAACAGCGTTGTGTATTAAATAAAAAATTTCAATATTAAAATACTCAGATGACTTTTGTGCAGTAACTAGTAGGATTGCATTACCTTTGCATTTCAAGAAATCCTTTGCCTGTTACTTTCTCAAAAAAGCATTCCACTATAATTGACATTTCACCATTTCAGTCTGTGTCACTGGCTAAGAAAAAAAGAAACTCCCCGAGTTACTCAGCATATTTTTCTTCATCAATTACACCTCCTAAAAACCTGTAGGTCTCACTGGAGCTATAGCCCAAAAGAATAACGGTTAGCCTTTAGCTCTGCTAAAGCTGCAGCCCTGATGAGCATTTTGCTGGTTATGCAGTGAAGAATATGCTGTTAAGAACTGGAGAGTTTCTGTCTTTCCATAAGATCATCATAAAGAAAAAAAAATCTTTGCAACTTATAGTTTATAGCTATATGCATTGAGAACAACAGGCTTGATTTTATGTTTATTCATAAATGTAATTATTAATAAAACACTTGAAAGGGAATATTGAAGCCCAGAAGCCAGTACAGAGATAAATATTGTGACTTCTAAACCAATATAACTTGTAAAGACTAGCAAGGATTGAAAATGGGTGGGGGCAAGTAGTAATCTGAGTTACTTTTGTGCAGAAAGTAATATAATAACTGAGCTAGCCATTCTTTAAATGGCAGATATTTTATTCTAATTAGTTATCCAGCACTGGTAAAAGAAAAAAAAAAGTCCTGATCACATCTGTCTAACTGGTCTACTTGGCTTCCAAGGTTATAGGTCCTGATCCAGGTGATGGTTAAATGGTCAGAGATTCCTTTAATGAAACAAGAGCAGAAATGGATTTGTATTGGGGTTTTTTCTGCATGAACTATACGTAATTTACTTGACCCTAACCAATTAGTCTTTGCCTAAATATGATCAAACTATGATTGAAAGTAAAGATAAAGCAATGCAAAAATAAGATGAATAGTCTTAGAAAAAAAAAGAAAAAGATCAGACTAGGTAAAAATAAATGAATTAATTAGAAAATTCAAACTAGGGTCACATGATTTATAGTCTTTAACTGATTCTGGAATTCCAATCAATCAGCTAGGTATTGAGTGATATCATCTACTGTGCCAACCACAGACTGGCGACTCACAGTGGATGAACCGTAGAAGAGACATTATCTCTGGAGAGCATGTTTGCAGCCTTAATTATGGATGGGGATTTTACATTATAGCTGACAGTCCAGTTTGTAAAGACAAAGCAAGGTAACTAAATGAAAGGAATAATCTGGAGGATAGTTGTTGTTTTTTTTTATCAATGGTCTATTAACACTTCATACATAACTTTTTTAGTTTTGTTTGTTTGTTATTTTGCACTCAGAAACTTCTTAGTGTGATCAAAAACATGGGCAAAAATATGCATGATCAGACCTTTCCTGCACTTAGTCAATACTATTTTTAGCTGTCTGGCAGTTTGCGGGAGTAAGGTGATAAATGTATCTTTAGAATTTACTGCCTTCAGCTTTACAGTTCAACCCCTCTAACAGCAGATAATGCATTGCTCCAGCTGGTGATTCTGACCACTTTATGATTTATTTGCACAATAACTGTGAGAATGTTAAGAGCCTGATGTAGTACAACTTTCAGTACAGAGATAAATAATGTAACAAATAATGAAAGCATTTTCATCAAAAGGCGTTGCACTTTAGTGCTCTCTGCTCTTTGTTATTAATGTAATTATGGGTGGTGTATCTAGCATGTATTAGATATTTATATGTAAACTAAAGATTATGTAAACCATGTCAGTGTAGGGTGAAAACTATTGATTTTGTCTGGCATTTCCTAGCTATTATATTTAGGTTAAAAATGATGAATAGCATTAAAGGCAGAGCTGGTTACTGTATTAGAGTAAGAAATGTTTAAGTCCCCAGTTTCATTTTCATTTCCTCGAAAATGTAGGTTCATGAAAATAAAGAATTACCCTTTGTATTTTCTTTGTTTGGAATTATTAATATCCACCGGTTAAGATGTTTAGTTCATATGTGTCTTAGATGTTTTAACCATTTAAAAATAATTTTCCCATATATTTCTGGGTTTTAAATGTTATAAGTGAAAATGTGGTAATACCTGAATAAAGCTCTGTACAAATTAATGCATTTGTCAATAGAGTAGGCTATGTACTTGTAAAGTACGTGTTTTGAAAAGTGGATCGGACATACAGTATCTAAAGCACATCATAGTGACATACTATATCCATTTCCTCTTCTTCAGCACGGCCACTTTTGCAATAAGGTTTTGGAGCAGGACAGATGGGGGTTTTCTAGAGCAAGGCTGCAGAATTAAAGTGCTTAAATCTGTTTTAGAGCTCTTTCATCCGATCAAATAAATCTGGGTGGGTGGGCTGGCTATCAGCACCTTCCAGACCATCTGTCCTGCTCTGATTTCTTCATCTTCTCTGCTCTTTGATCTATCTGCCTGGGTGTCAAGGAGTTACCATCTGAGGCTTTGCACAGTATCTGACTGGTCTGTTTCATGGAACATCCTGCACTTCTGCTAAAAGAGAAAGTAATGCCCACGAAGCAGTGGGAATAGAAGTCCATACAGAATTTCCGACCCACTGCCAGGAAGGCTGAGGACAGCAGTGTTCCGATCTGCTGACAGGCTTAAAGCCACATCATTCAAAAAAAAAAAAAAAAAAAAAGATGGGAAGGGATTTTAAGATCAATACTCTATTTCTAATTTTTTTTCTATCTATCCCTCCTCAAATTTTCTTACCTTGTCTTTTTCTTATTTTTTAAAATCTCATTTGACACCCTTCTGCATTTTATTGGTTTTCAATTTGTTTCTCTCTTGAGTTCTGTCTAAATCAGTTCAAATTCCTGTAGATGACCTGGGAATGAATTATGTTGTAATAGAATCCAGCTGGGCTTGATGATATTGTTCTCTCTAATGAGCCACTTTAACCAAATAATTTTTTAATTATAATTAGCTGATTATGTTGTTGAAGACAAGGCAGACATGAGATCAGGATTTAAATTAATATGCATTTCACAAAATAGCTTAAACACAAATTTGTAAGTATCTTCAGTACATTTAGTCAAGCCAACGTCATACATTTTGAATGTGAAACAAAGTGACAGAGAGCACAAAACTTTTGCTTTGCTGTTAATTCAATCTTATGAAGACAACGGCCTTGAGTCTCAATGGAGAAAATTAGAGCTTCCAAGTTTTTCACACTGAGGCAAATGAACTGTTTTACAGAATTCAAAACAAATTGGAAGAAAACTTAAGCGCATCTAATGAGCTCAAGGCTAAATGTGCAAATGAATAACACCCAAGGTGAGACTTTTTGAGGAGGATCATCAATGAAACACCCCTCTAAGGATTGAGATGTTACAGGGCATGCCAAGTGTTTACAGCTAATCCTGACTTGAGGGTTAACGATTGGTATTTGATGCTGCCTCTGCAACCATGCTCCTCTGACTCCAATCAATAGTCATGTTAATAAGCGGCACCAATACTTGACACACAGGCCCCTCTCAGTGCTGGTTGAATTGCTGTATTGATCCTTGCACTTTCATTTTAATTCCAGTATTTCTTACCAAAAAAAAGCAAAATGCTCAAGGCATTGGCCCCATTCGAGGGTGGCTGATGAGCAAGGGAATGAAATTAGTTTTTTTGGTGTTCTATGGCCACATGTACTCTCATCACATAAAAAGACCACAAAAAAGGTGTTACGTTTCCAACAAAAGCAAGGGTTAACACAGGAGTTAAAGAAAAATTCACTCTTTAAAATTCAACGTAATCCTTTTTTTTCACCTTTGACACCCAGTGAGTCTGACTGTCTGCTGTTTAGATGACGCAGGACACAGCAGATATGTCACAGAGAAACTGAACCTGACTGAGTAATGGAAACCAGGACAGCCTTGCTGTCTTTAATCAACTTGAGATGAGGCAAAAGGAAACCTTCATCATGCTGTGTTGTGGGCGAGTAAGCCAGGACATAAAGATGGCCAGTTTAATCTTGATGAGCTCTTTAGGGTGTCAAGGCTTTGCCTAGATGAGTTTTCATGGGGCCCAGCCATCCTGAGAGAAAAGCTTTCAGGTGACACTAATTGCTCCTCCACCCAGCTAGCTGTCATAAAGAAAGAAGACTGTCTGGCAGAGGGCTAACTTCTCTCTAGCTCTTTCAGCATCATAATGAAGATGGGAGTTAAGATGCACGCTGGAAAATATGAGGAGTAATGAGCAATGCATGAATTCAAATCTATGCAAAGATGCACACTGCAGCAAATAAACTGAGCTGTCAAGGCCCAGGAGATGCCGTAGAGGGTGAAGCTGATTTATCAGGATGCAAGAATCTTATCTTGGTGTATTATGTCTGCTTCAATGAAGGTGTCTGTAAGAAAAAAAATTTGAAAAGATGATCAGTATTAGATGGATGAAATTGGTGATCTCAGGAGAATAGAATGGCACCTCGTTCAGATGGGACGTAAGTGACAATAGCATTTTGTTCATCTGCTGCTGCAGCATGTTCCCATTAACATTCAGCTTCTGCTGATTAGTCAGAATCTATTGTTTTAGACAGCAGGGAAAACAGGAAATGGCCTTGGCTGTTTTTTTTTATAGAGGTGAATGTTCTATTAAGATAACATTTGTCTCGTGATGAATACTGTAAGAACAGATTATTTTTTTATTTTTTTAATGAATTTATTAAGAAATACACAAAAACACCACCTTGGTGTGCTGCGCCAAGATTATTCAAATTCAAGCCAGAGATAAAGGGGCTATGAGGACTATGAGGGCAAATTACCAGTATGTTCCACCATATAATCCAACGGGTTTTTATCATGGTAATGATGACACTGCAGCTGGTGAATTCAGTGGCTGTTGATTCATTGCCCCCAGCTGCTGGGTCATTCATTTTCCATATATTGTGTTACTGTATCATTTTGATTACATACGGCTCATTTCTGCCTCAGCAATGGTTCCTGCGAGTCCATGTAAATGTTCATTGCAGAGCACCACCAGATGTTTTCAACAATAAAACATCAGTCAGAATAGGTCTCAGTGGATAGTTCTCCAGCACATGTAGATAAATGAATACATAAGCAAATAAACATGATACATCATCTGTGAAAAGTTTGAATTTTTTTGACAGATTGTTTATTTCAGAGCCTCTGGAGAAATGTTTGCCTCATTACTTATTTCATATTGGACCAGTAACCAGCTAATTGCATTGTAAAAATGATTGGGCTTATAGTATTTCTCACGTGGGACTAGTCCCAGATTAAATGCCAGACCAGGTAGCTTCTGTTGGGTCGGATAGGAAGGATCTCTGCTCATAGTTTAGTTCTGCAGCTCACTACAAGCCTTTTTTTCTACAGATGTTGTGGATAATACACCAAGTTCAAGCTATTTAGACCTAAAAATAATGTTATCCTTTCAAACTTTTCTGAAGATATTTTCTTCTATTGTCCATATTTAATGTGCAATTCTAGGACTGTCAATTGTACTGTGGCCTTGCAGGATCTGTGTTCATTACGGTGGTTTGATTGAAAAAGCAGTGACTTGAGGAAAGAGATGACCTTCTCTCCTCTGGTCCTTTCATTTTGATTAGTGTCAGGAGAAAGAATTATTGAAAGGGGCCACTGAAAAAAAAAGAGCACTTGAAGTAAATGTGTACCTTCTTGGAGGACAGTGTTGCATTTCTTCCATTGGTTGGAGCTTTCTCCATGAGCAGGGAGGAAGAAAAAGGAGGAAAAAGTAATTCTCGCTTCCCTCAACACAATTCTCAAAATGGAACAGCATAGTGTATAAATCCTCGGATAATGTTGTGGTTGGTACAGAAGTGTGCTTGGTCAGCCAAATCCTCGGTCCCACAAATGTGCCTGCTGAGGCACAGATTCCAGCTACAACTTACAATAAGGCTGCTCTCATTACAGTCCAGAGCAACATGCATGCATGTGTGTGCGTGTGTGTATACAAGCACACATATATGGATGTACAAATGTGTGTGTGCATGTGTGTGTGTGTAAGAGAGAGACATTGAGTAAAAAGTCCCTCTGGGCATTTGGCAGCAGCACTGGTGAAGATAAGGTAGTCTGAGGTCTCCTGACATGGCCAATGATTCATAATTGAGGCAGGACAGCTGTTGCTGGCTCCACTGACAGGTCCCAGGGTGGATAACAGATGATAGGGCCCTCCGGGGCTGAACTATCTATCAGTCCAAATGTTCGCTGTCCACTATCTGCTCACCTATCCTTCATAAGCCTCCCTGGTATATGTAAACGATGTGGTTACAGATCCACAATCTGGTTGAGCGTACTGGATATGAGAAGCTGTTGCAAGTGTTTACCTTTTCAGTGCTAGTAAAGCTTTAAGGTGTTTATGCAGTTACCACTGCAGTATTATAGTACTCTTTTTGACAATCTACACTCAAATGAAATTATGAATGAATATGCAACAACAATTAGGCTTCATTAAGAATTGTTGCTCGTACATCACGCATAGAAAACTCATGATCTGCCAGTATGACACACCACTGTACAGCTTAAAACTTCCTGAGCTTGGTGTATAGTTATGTATTTTATCCCAATAAGCTATTTTAATACAACACTTGAAGCAGAGCTACAAATTTATCCTCCAGGGAGTAAAAAAAACACAAGAAATAAATACATCAAAAGTAAATGAACTAAAACAGCCAAAGTAAAAAAAAAAAAAAAAAACTGTATTATTTATAGACCACATTTTGAAGAGACGATCAGAGCAAAGCTCTTTACCAAGACATTTAAAGCCGTTAAAGCACAGAACGAAAAGAAAACCATAAATAAATAACAGCAGCAGACACAATTTATGCAATTATATAGTCATATTAAGAATTAAAGGGGCTTAAATACAACCACATGGAACACTTGAAATATTCAGTCTTTTTTTCATCAAAAATCTCTTAAGATTTCCATGAAAAGCTACAAATCGGAAGTCTGGGGATTGTTATATATAAGACTCATAGCTGGTTACAAGCTGAACCCTAAAAATGACCAATAACGTCCCAATCCCTGATCAATGAGGGGGAACAGCCAAAGTTAGGCTGAGCCAGCGGCACATTTTTCTTTTTTCCTGATAATCAATAAGGATAATTACCACCATATACATGCAATGAAATTAACGAAGCAACAAAGACATTTAACATGTTTGTTAAACTTTGAGGATGCCCACAGTTTGTTTTGATGTGAAACAGAGTCAAAACAGAGTGAGGGTGTGTTTTTGAGAGCCTTCCACAGGAGACATTCTAATTTGAAATGGGAGAATATTCATATACATCATGGACTGAATCTTAAATAAACCAATTATATTAAACATTTGTTATGATTTTTAAATACACTGAAGATTGAACATCAAATACTTTTGAATCATTAACTTGATTTCCTTGTAAACATGTTTTGATAAGGAGACCACGACAAGACCTAGACATCAATAACTCTGATTAAACATGAGATAATTGCATGTATTGTAACAATTAAATGCATGAAGGAATGTACAAGTTAAGATTTAACTGGTTTATTGCAGCTATTTAAACTCATAATACAAGTATTAGATGTAATAATATCTTTTTATAAGTGACAAAGCAACTAGTCTGATATAAACCACAATAGTAACATGCAATGGGAATTCATTGGCGTGAAAGTTACCACAAGAGACTTGCTTGTGTGCTTGGGTGAAAGTGCTCACAGCCAAAACTACTTTGGCTTTCTGTTTATTCCATCATAAGTCTGTTTTTTAAATGGTGGAAGAGTACTTTGGCTTTCTGTTTATTCCATCATAAGTCTGTTTTTTAAATGGTGGAAGAGGTTTGTTGTGTTTCCCAGCTTTGTTGGTACAGGTTGCTAGGATATCTTGCAGCGGATATTGCTCTGCTGTTTATCCAGCTTTAGAAATCTGACCCATTTCAAAATCGCAGATGCTATATGACCTTCTTCACCACACTTTCCTTACCTTTAGGAGACATTTGACTCTCTTAACAGTCACAAATTTGTATGTTTTGTAAAGAATCTTTATATAAACGCATGTGTGAGTGGGTGTATATTTCTTTTCCTTTTGTACTGGTGCTGTAGTCTGAAAGGTTGCTGGGAAAAATGCGGGCTGGGTTATAAGTAGAGCCTTGATTTTTTTCAGAGTAATGTTTTTTGTCTTTTGAAATCATAACAAATTTGTCATTGTCCTGTTAAAGTGAGATGTTTCAAAAGAAATGCCAGATACAGCAGTAACTAAATTGTTAAATCAGTGAAATCAAAATGTGAGCAAATATTAACATTATGTATCTTTGTACTCAAATAGCATTTATGTCCCAGTTGGAGCCAATGGAGCAAAACCAACAGAAATGTATCACAGGTGTTCAAGCTAATAAAAATAAAATGTAATAATAAAAAAAGGCCTTTTAAAGTTTGACATGGGCAGGATACACTGAATTTGAAAAAAAAAAACTTATTTTTTTCTTTGTCTAATGATTTTTGACATACACAACTACTGTTAAGAGCTTGAAAAAAATGCTGTTATTAGCATAATGTGACATTTTATAACCATCTTGTATAAACATCTGAAAAAAACTGCCATTTGAACTTATAAATAGACAACACTGAATAATTGGCTGGGATGGACTGTGACAACATGAGGGAGTTTCCACAATTTGGAGCTGCAGAATCATGACAAAATAGCTGCAGTCTTTTTACTGGTTGGTCAGGGCATAATGACTCCTGCCCCAGTCACTGTTGTTGTGACCTTGGGTAAGACACCTTACTCTCCTTGCCTCCAGTGTTGGCATCACAGGTAAAAAAACAAACAAACAAACAAAAAGCTCTATTGTAAGTCCCTTTGGACAAAAGCGTCCGCTAAATTACTGTGTAATGTAATGTAATGTAATGGTGGAGGCTGCAAAGACACATCACAGAATAAAAAGAAACAGAAAATAAATCCTTAAGGAGATAAATAGATAGATAGATAGATAGATAGATAGATAGATAGATAGATAGATAGATAGATAGATAGATAGATAGATA
>JBBBVU010000016.1:5750859-5762216 GCA_037177055.1 Atherinosoma microstoma | reverse complement strand
TAGATAGATAGATAGATAGATAGATAGATAGATAGATAGATAGATAGATAGATAGATAGATAGATAGATAGATATCTTGTTTAAATATATTGAGGAATGAGGCACAATAGCTTGTTAGTTACAGTTCAACTAGGGTTGTAGGATCATCAAAGGAACCTTTGGGGTGGGAAAGGTTAACCATTAGTCCATATAATCAAAAACAGGATCATTTCGATTTTTTTTTTCTTGCAAGACTCTAATCTTTTTAATTTTCCAGATAAAATTGCAATTAATAATATGACCTGTCTTTCAGCTGTATTCCTTGAATATGAATGTTAACATTAAGAATAATTACTCTGCTGTTCACTGGGGAGAACGATGCAGTCATAAAGTGGGCAAGAAGCCAGTTACCTGATTTGCTAAATGTTCAAGTCATCTAACTCAGACTCAAGACAGGGCCTATGGTTTTGTTATTGCCATTACCCTTGAGGAATGGAGAATCTTGGGTTGTAAAATCACATGGCATTCAGTAATATTAATTGTGAAAATTTTTTTTGTGTGTTTGAATACAGTAAAAACATTGAATATCGGCAAAAAAAGGCATCTGATTTTTGGGCACTCTTTGTGTTACGGGTTTGAAAGACACATCCAAGGGAGGCTAGTGTTTAAGTATGTTGATAAAAAAAAACTATAAATAAATAAATAATCCATCAAAGTAGCTGATCTTGTGGATCATTCCAGAAAAAGTCACCTTTAGGCTCAGTCTCACAGTGTCTAATAGCCTTCCTGCACTCACTGGCAGCTCCTGTTCCACTGAGTGACAGTTAGTCTACGTGACCAAATTCATTTTGCTGCCACCATTGTGAATAGGATTCATCCTGTCCTGTGTCTCAGCTTTTCCAGGCTGCTGCGCTAACACTCCTGCACACATATTACCTCAGGGACACCAGCCTATGGGGGGCAAACCTTTTTCTGCCTCATGGCATACCTGAGCCCACTGCCTATGATAGCCTTGGTTTTGAGAATGTGCCAGGAATTTCATGACAAGATGATACAGATTTGGCTGAATTGGATGTGATGGGGCACTTCTCTCTCCAGACAGATTAATTTCCCCTCTGGTTCAAAGTTGGCTTAGAACAATCATGTTCTGTGAGCTGTGACAAGTGTTATAGATGTATTTTACATGGTTTTAAACATTTCCATAAATTCCATACATTATTTGCATAGGTCTCTTTATAGTGTGTTTTACTCATTATTTTATAGGCCAGCCCACAGCTTTCTGTGATTTCATGAATCCTTGAGTTATTTTTGGCTATTGCAGGCAGCTGTTATGAGAGAGTAAAAGCTATAAAATCCCATGTAATAAGTAACCACAAAAAGCAGTACAGCTAAAAACTAGCTAAACATTAAAGTGTCTAGATAAATTACATTTAGATTCCCTAAGTGGTTGGTAAATGCTAAATATGAGCTAAAATGGAATCTAAATAGTGAACTTGACAAAAGCTTGATGTAGATGCATAACAACTTTTCTTCACAAGTAGGCTACCACACATGTAAATATGAAACATTCAAGATAACAGTCATTTTATTGGCTTTAAATTTGATAAATGACACCTAATAACACGTTGCTTAAGCTGTTTTCACATCAAATATTCCAGGGCTGTTTCAGAGGGGTAACAAATGTGATTGTCTGCTGTATTTTCTGCAAACTTCTAACCAAGATGTTCCACCAGTTCCACAGTAAAATATTTGGAAGCTCAGTGGGTGAAATGGTGTTAAGCTGCAAACGTGTGAACATCACCAGTAGAAAGAGTCCAGACCAATGACAAAAGAACATGTTTGGAGTGTGTGAAAATGGCTACAGTTAGAACATATCCTCCCATGTACTTGGGGGAAAAAACAACAACAATCAAAACTATGGAAATAACAGAAAGAATAAGAGAAAGGCAAGAAAGGCCAAGGCTGGATTACTTTGGATAAAATGCTATCAAACCCCAGTGCCATTTTTAGCCGTTCTACAAATACAAGGTGAAAGCATTTTCTTTTGTCATACAGAATAATAATCATGACCCTCTGTTGGACTAGCGCTCCTATTTCATAATACCACAGGGAATGAATCCAAGGGGTGTCAGTACTCCATTATCCAGGTGGTATAACTACATGCAGTACTCCCGAGATTCCTTCACCAGATTTAGCTGAAGATTCTGCTCAACCTGTTGAAGACACAAAGCAGTGCTGACAGAGTTGCTTACAGGCACAATGAGAACACAGCAAGAGGATGAATCATTTGTGCAACAAACCATAAGTAGAATGACCCAGACGGATCCTACAATTACTCAAAAATATGTCTACAGTCCAGCAGCAGGTTAACAAAGTAATGACTAAAATATATACATGTAATTGTGTTGGTAGACAAGTGAGCAAACTAACGCAGCAGGTGACCCAATTTCTCAGAGCAACTTTGATAGATTAAAGTTGGTGTTAGAACAACTGGTGCTAAATCAAGATCTCCTCGTGTGAACTTAAGACTCATAAGTCAGGGCAATGCAAGTTTATTTGTATAACACTTTTCGTGTACAAGACAATGCAAAGGGCTTTACGTAAATCATTAAATGCATTACAGCAGGGCAGAAGAGGCATTAATAAGTATATAAAAGAAGATCAAAAGAAAGCAAATTATATTAAAACGTGAACAAAAAGGTTTGCAAAAATCATGATAAAATTATATAAAATAACTTAAATTAAACTGACTTTAAGACTGAGAGGAGTGCCAGAGTCCTGACTGTTTGGCATACTCATCAGAATGGCATACTCTTGGTTAATGCGCATGCGCAACACAGAAAACTACAAACGACTGTGAAGCCACTAGTACTTAGTTTTGTGAATTATATTGCGTATTAATTGCACATTGCTCAATTACGTGCAACACATGTATGACTTAAGGCTGAGGAAAATTCACTTAAAAACCCAGATGAAGTGTGTGAAACTGTACTTATTATGTAGTTTTTTGTGTTCATCTTTTTGCACGTGAGGTTGTAATGTTGTTTAAACACGTGTTGTAGCATCGACCTAGTAGCATCCAGCACTTTCTTCCAAAATGCCGTAAGAATGAATTTGTAGCCTAATGTTTAACTTTGAAATCAATATAGCTAAATTAAATATCAAATATCATTGTAACCTATCCATCCAAACAACATACCTCTTCATAAACTGTATTCTGTCCGTATATTTCACTTATCAAAATGGCATCCATTGATATACTGATTTGATAAGGTAGTCCAAACCAACAGACAAGGCTATGGTATGCTATTCTGACAAAGTAGGCCTAAGCCAAACCTATAGAAAAGGGCGCTCCCATTTGCATATCAGTGTTTAAATGCCTGTTGAATGTTGAACCATATAACACAGAGCAATAATTCTTTTGGCATATAACACCAGAGGAATTACACTTGCATATCACGCATTCAGCAAGCTCTGTTTCTTTCACCAATCAGTTCTCTTAGAAAATGGCCTGCCCATTCTTAGAACATCCTGTTGACAATGGTGCACAAATTGTGATATGGGCGCTTAGGAGAGTTTTTAGGGATAGATATAATCCTTTTGATGAAGAAATAAAGCCTTGTCACTGACCACTTTGAATTATCTTCTATTTGTTCTTGACTTGTTTTCTAGTCTGTTTAGCTCCACTAGGGTTGCATATGAAATAATGAGGTTGATAATAGTGCTCACACATGGCATAACTGCAGAACTACTTGTGCCATCACAGTAATGAATTAATATTTAACACAAAACGCGAGCCTCAAAAGAACTCAAAGGAAAATATAAAGGAAAAGAATGGCACTGAGGAAACATCTGTGGCAAAATAAAGTGAAACTGAATGATCAGAGTGCTGTCGAGTCATATGTCCAATGAATTAATATCGTACCACCCATTTTATGTGAGCGCACACTGATCGAGATGAGAAAACCCTGAGTTGAAATACTGAGTTGATAACCAGCTTCATAGTACCGCTTATCAGGATTGTGAATGTCTGGGTTAGTCAACACATGTAACAAAGAGATATCCCGAGTATGTTCACTCCGGTCCCTCAAAGACAGCCACTGAAGATCTAAATGATTACAGACCAAGTGCACTCACCCCTGTAATCATGAAATGTTTTGAGAAAACTGGTCCTCCACAACATTAAATGCTGGGTGCCATTTCACTTCGACCCAAATCGGTTTGCTACAGAGCCAGATCAATGGAAGATGCCATAGAAACTACAATGTACACCATTCTAAGTCACCTTGAGCAGCTGAAGAGTTACATAAGGATGCTCTTCATCAACTGCAGTTCTGCATTCAACATAATCATCCCAGGCATTCTGATCTGCTAACTGCTGGACCTTGGCCTCTCCCCATCCATCTCCACTTGGATCAAACAGCTCCTGACAGACCGTCCCTAGCGAGTCAAGTCTGGCTCTCACATCTCCTCCTCAATCACCCTCAGCACCAGCTCCCCACAGGGCTATGTGTTGAGTCCTCTCCTCTATTCCCCACCTATGGCTGTTCTCTTGTCCACTCAACCATATCATTAAATTTGCAGATGACACAACCATCATTGGGCTCATCACACAGGGGTGAGACTGGGCGACTATTGAAGTGGTGTGTGGCAAATTATCTGACGTTAACAACACCAAAACAAAGGAGATGATATTGGACTTCAGGAAGAAGTGCACCACCTCTCCATCTCTGCATCAACACTGTGAGCGTGGAAAGACTGTAGTCCTTCAAATTCCTTGGAGTCCTCTTAACCGAGGAACTCTCCTGGTCATAAAACATCTCTGCCATCACCAAGAGAGCACAACAAAGACTATTCTCTCCGGTTGCTCAAAAGGAACTGTATGGAGAATAAGCTTCAATTTGCATTCTACAGGGAAGACATTGGGAGCATCCTTACATAGTGCATCTCAACGTGGTATATAGGCTGCACAGCTGCAGACAAAAAGGCTCTACTGAGAGCCATAAGGTCAGCGGAAAAGATCATTGGCTGTCTCATGACCCCCCCCTGGATAACCTCACCACATCACGCTACCTCAGCAGAGCTTTAAACATCATAAAGACCCCCTCCCACGCTGGCCAACACCACTTTGAACTGTTATCCTCTGGCAAAGGCTACACAGCTGACAGGGCATGGACATCTAGGTTCAGAGATAGTTTTTATCCATCTCCCAACAGTCTACTGAACAAACAATAACAAACTGATGACCCTTTGTACTTTATCAGTACACTATTATGTGTAATGACAATGAAGGCATTGATGTGATTTGATTTGATCTGTTCTGAAGTTTCAACACGGTCAAAACGATTAATTTTTTTGTGGTTTTTATTGCACTTTTATGGATGAATATGGTCTTATACAAAGATATGTCTGCCCATAAGTATCTGGTGCACTTAGAAATTTGATTTATTTTGATGTACATGATGTCCAAATTGTGCACAATGTGCATTTTATTTTAGTTTTTGTGTGTATCTCAAAAGTTATGAACATACTCATAAATTTGATGTGATTTGAAAGGACTTTTTCCAAAGTTTTTTCTCCAACATTTACAATTTTGAGGGATGAAGCTTTTGACATTTCTGTATTTAGAAAAATAATCTGACAATTTAAATTTTTTTGTCATCAAATGCTCTTTTTTTCGCATATTTTTTTTGCATTTATTTCATGGTTCCCGTTCTAAATGCAGGGGTTACTGCTTAAAATTCTTTTAAGTGATCATATGAAGAAGCCAAAGCAGAGCTACTTTCGATTTTGCCTGCATGCTTCGCTGAGATGACGCATGCACGGTGCAACTGTGGTGGGGGGAGTTGCCAGATTTGGTGCCCCCCCCCCTAATTTTTAAGGCATGTTTAAGTGTGTTTTAGCGGGATTTTGCCTGGAGGGCTCCATAAAAATCTGCCACTCTCTTTAACAAAGATGAATTGTGGAAGAGCGCTGTTCATGAGCGCCAAAATGAACACGTTCACAATAGCGTTCATCAGGTGGAAATTTTAGTCCGTTCAGTTCACGTTCATCCAAAATATGAACAAGTTCATGAACGATCGTTCATTGAAGTTGTTCATGCACAACACTGTCAGTAGTCAGCCTAATGTGATTTAATACTTTGACCAGTGCTGTTTCAGTCCTGTGATAAGGTGGGAAGCCTGATTGAAATTTATCTCATACAGTAAATGAATACTTTGTGTGGAGTGAGGTTGTCCTTAATCAAAGCATTTTGAGTTCAAACTGTACAAATATCTGTTGCTTGCATTTTAAAATATAAAAATGTTGTGCTAAAAAAAAAAGAATACTCATCGTTATCTTTATTTATTGTCATCTTTTTTAAAAAAAATAAGAAAGCTTTGCAAGGAGTAATCAGTGATACTATGTCATAATATTGTACACACCAGAACTGGCCTGTATTTAATCTTCATGGCATTGTTTCTTTTCAGGTGCTCAATGTGAGTGTTTTGGAGGGGGAACAGGTGACAGTGGAGGATACAGGTGGCCAAGAACCCTTCATCCTTGCTAATGAGTCCATTTTGATGAGGGGCCTTGTTCTACGCAGCTGGAGCAACCAGATATCAATCCGTTTTCGCAGTGACCAACGGCTTAATTCTGGATTACTTCTGCTGCATTATCAAGGTGAGTCACTATCATTCATCTTTTAGAAGTTCAGTCATTGTTGGATTAGTTTAATAGTAACTTAAAAGTTGACATTATATCCTCTACAGTTTCTCTTTTCTGCTGCCACTATTTGTTGTTTGATTAGGATTGAAAATGATTAAGAAGTAGGTGGTAGGAAAAGCGGAGACTTGTGTGACCGACCGGACCAAGGCCCGAACCAGAGTAGAGCTTAAGATTTAATATATCAGGAGAAAACATGTGGAAATAATGAGCAGAGACCAAAAGTTCCCTTAGGATCACAGATTTATTTACAACTTAATTTATTTCTAGAAAAAGGCTGAAAGACATTTTAAAAGACAATCCAGAGCACAGAGGATATTCACCAAGGGGATTGCAGCTACGGACACCTGGAGCTTAATTTATTGGAGTCAGACCTTAACCCCACAGAGCATAAACACAACAAACCAAAAGTGCAACGAAAATATAAAGTGTCAAACAAAATAAAATATCAAAAGTCAAGACAAACTAACCCTGCCTGGCCACAACCACGGGTAAAGCTCTGACCACCATGCTCCCAGGCCCAGACAGCAGAAACCAACCTAAAAATATCCACACTAAATACAACTGGTATAGAAGAAAATACAAGTAAACTCCTGAAGGAACTAACAATACCCAAATTAAAGAAAGACAAGCAAAACCAATACAAAATTAATGGAGAACAAAACAGCAGTGTGTTAAGCTGGCGTCTAAAAATAGAAAACAACAATTAGTAAAAAAAACACACATAAATGTTGCTGACCAATGTACAAATCACCTTTTTACATTGTCAACATGTAAAAAAAGATACAACGGCAACACCCACGCTCCCGTCAGCCATCCTTAACCAAAACAGGAAAACAAATGAATCCTTTGAAATTAAAAAAACTATCATAAACAAACTATCAAATGAACACCATACCCCTTTTCCACTGGATTATGTAGAACACATCCAAGGGGGTTATTATACAAATCAGCTGAAGACCTACAATATATAAAATATAAAAAAAGGGAGTTACGTTTTAAAATACAACCCCAAACAAATTCCCACCAAACAAAACAGGACACCTACCGAACTCACACACCACACACATACGCCAGCAGTGCATCAAACAGCTCCTCCACAGCTGTTGAGCTGCACTTTTATGAATGGGCCAAATCAGGCAAGGCTGAAGTATGACGGCAGTTTCCTGGCTACGGTGGCCCAGGAGTAATAAACAACTACCGGTTACAATCGCATTAAAATGGACACTCATAATATGTTGCATAAAATGTAAATCTCCTTTTCTTTGGCTTCATGGATGACAAGTTCCATCCCTTTTAAAACATACACATGCTGGTCACACAATTAAGATTTCCAACTGAAATTTATTATTAGAATAATATGCTTTTCTGTGTAATTTCGGGGCAAAAATCCACAAATGTTGTTGTTCAGCTGGACTCCAAAGACTTTGCTTTCATCCTTATCTCTATTTTTGCTGAGTTGTTAATGAACAGACATGCAAGGATAAGGTTAAGATGTAAAAGGAAGAATAGGAGTGAGACTAATTAATTTCTTGCATAATGCTCTCTTCACAAATGATTGACTGTTGACCATGCTGTAATTCACAGTAATTACTGTAATTGTATTGAAACTCATGATCATATGGTTAATGATGTGTACAGCCTTCCTATATTTAAATCTTTTAATAAAGTCATTCAACCTAGTCTTGTGAGGACTGAAATCCACTTGCCATTTCAAAGATTAAATTTATAATGACTAAATCATTGAATATGATCAGACAACACAATAAGTGTTTGTCAGTGACAAAGCCTATAAAAAGAAATATTTACCATGTTGTTAATGAATATGATGGTCCATAATCTCTCCCCTTTCCTTCACTTGCTTTGTACATGACATTGATCTTTCATGCCCCTAACAATGTCTGTTTATCTTAGCAATAACACAAAGCGGCACCAATTACATGCCCCATCGATTTTAGCTGATGGTGGAACCTGGTGGACAAAACATTCATTCCACCACATTACTGGGGCACTTTGGTCAGCTAGAAAAGAGAAAGGAACCATCAAAATATTGCTGCTGATGTGAGATAAATAAGCTTTTCTGTCAGATATATGAATATCACTCAGACTGAATGATGACAGTGATGGGTCATTGCAGATTTTACAGACTGATGTAGAATTGCTGCAGAAAGATGGTGCCCATTTGATTATATTTGAAATATTCTGACATTTTGTATTTCATCAGAAGTTACATTGTTTTACTACAGCTCATTAATTTGCTTTTGAACAAATAATTTTCATGGTAATCTTACAGTGGCCATTCCAAAGAAATTTTGGATAAGATTTCTTACATTTTCTCCAGAAAATTTCTGGTTAAGCTAACACAGCAAAAATGTCAACGTAAAATGTATTACCTGCTCTACCCTGGAATGACAGCAAATTACAGACATGAATCACAATTGCATAGTGACTCAAGTTCAAAGGTGTGTAGTCCGCCTGTCTAACCCAAATAGCTTTTCAATCATTTCTAGATTCCTAGTTAATGTAGTCGAGGCAATGAATATGGGTTCATACACAGTTGAGTAGAGCTATGGTGAAGTATGAGTTTAACCTAGACATTTAATTGGATAACTGTCCTTGTCCCAGTACAGCACGTCTTTGGGTGGGGGATTTGGGCAGATTTTGCCGCACTTATGAAATCATCATTTTATTAGAGAGAAAAACCAGTCTGGAAATACTTCAAGAAAAAAGCAAGATGACACATACAGATACAGATAATCTTAACTCAAAATTGAAGTGTGTTTTAATTGATATTTCTTTGTTGTAACAATGCTTCTTAACAATTAATCTACTAATGTCTGGAAGCCTTTTTTTATTTCCCTTTGAAATAGTGTCACATTTGAAAGGAAAATGCATTGGGGGTTGAGCAGCAGAGTTGAGCATTAGGGTTCCACCAATGGACAATCATCTTTTCCAATACCAAAGAACAGTTTATTCTTCTGTTGACTCTTGTTTAGTGTTGATAATTGGATTGGATTATTAACGTCTGACAAAACAAAGACATATTGATAATTGAATAACTTATTAATATGAGAAACAGGGGCTTTTTGACAGTCAGATTCCTCCAGGCATCTCACTCTGGCACGAAAAGCATGCCCAAGCTGATCCCACACATGGTCAATGGAGTTAAGGGACTGAATGCAGGTCATTCCATTTTCTCCACGCCTAGATTCAGGGGTGTATATCCCTGATAAACACTGCTATATGGGGGTGAGTGTTGTCATCTTGAAGGATAGAGTTAGGTCCCAGACTGTGGAGATATGGGATTGCTACTGGTTGAAGAATCTCATCTTGATATCTCTCTGCATCAAGATTGTTTTTCCAGTGAGGAAGATACCGCCCCCACACCATCACACTGCTTCCACCAAAAGCTGTCACCCTATTAGTGTGGCAATCAGGTTGATATTCTCCATGTCTTCTCTACACTTTGACCCTATGCCAATTGCTGTAGGCAGAATCTGGACAAATTGTTGAACATAATGCTCCTCCACATGCTTAGGTTCCAGTGCACATGCTGCTAACATCAGCCCAAATGGACCTGACAGTGAAGGGCAGTCATGGCAGTCAATAGCAAAAGATGTTGTTTGGCTTCCATAGAGAAGATTTGACAAGTTTTGAATAGAGTGCAACCCACAAATTCTATGCTCCAGTCCTCCGACAAATGCATTTTCCTTACAAATGTGGCACCATTTAAAAGGGAAACAAACAGGCTTCCAGCAGTTTAAGATTTACTGCAAAGAAGAATAGTTACAGCAAATAAATAATCCACCAAACACAAATTTCCTTACTTTTTGTGTTAAGTCGATCTGAAAAACATCCAACAGATGATTAAGATTCATAGGCATTCAGAGGCAACAGTTTGTATTTTCCCACTTGCAAATGAGGATTTGTGACCACACATTGCGGGGTTAAGCCAAGTTGTAGGGTTATAAATCAAACTCCAATATATTCAGATATAAAAATAAATTTGCACTCAGGTTACCAGTGATTTTTCTGTAAATATTCCCAAGAACTAATTTGTTATAAACTTGAAAGCAATTTCACACAAACATCTCTCTTTGTTGTTATATTTGACAGAACTTTGACATTTAAAAAATGGTTTAAATTCAAGTTGGTGGGACTAATTTAGCTACATAATGAGAAAAAAAAGCAATTAGTTTTTTGAAGAAAGAGACACTTTGGAGACATAGAAGATATTTCAATTTGTGTTCCCTTGCTTCGTAAGCAGAATATCACCTTGTCCTTTATAATGGGTTGTGAGTAATGTGACTGGACAAGCGTGGAGAAGGAGACAGAACTGCAGAGGGACGCATCTCAGCTCAGAGTAATTAATATCTGCTATAGCGTCAGGTCTTCCTGTGATGTCAGGCTGATGGATGCCTCTATAACATCACCCCTGTGCCTGACACTTGGAACATGAATAAAGGTGTGTTTTACATTTCATGCTAAGAGAGTAGAAAATACTGGTATGGAATGAAAAGGGCTTACCACTTTTATTTTATTTCCTGACTCTTATCTTTTCCTTAATACTCACATAAATGCACAATATAAGTCCTTTATGAAATGAATGAAATGAAATGAAAAATACTTTATTTATCCCTTTGAGGGAAATTATTGTTGTAGCAGAGTTTTTT
>JBBBVU010000016.1:5739130-5750615 GCA_037177055.1 Atherinosoma microstoma | reverse complement strand
TTATAGAGCTTAAAGATGTAGTGGTCTGCTTTGTCTTTTTCAAAAACAACTTTCTGACACAGCATATACAATTTATGTAATTAATTTTTTTTTGTAAATATATGCAACCCAGTCTTTTGAAAATCATGTTGCTATTTTATGTTTCGAGACACATTTATTGCACATCTCCCAACCGAAGGAGCCTGGTGTCTCAGAAACCATGTAATGCACAGAGACGGTTTATAAGGAACATGCATAAGTGCTGCTTCTAATAGCAAAACATTTTCCCAAACTGAACAGGTATTTTAATTCATAAATCTGACCAGGTGTCTGCTATATGAACTCTGAATCTAAGCTGCGTATGCTGATAAATACAAAACCCAAGACAGGTTATGCACGGAGAAAGATTTTTTTTTAATGATAATTTATTCTCTTTGCAGTTCGCTCTGGTGGACTTATGGTTCTGCAGTGCTTTTGCTTGGACAAAGGAAAAATTTAATCTTTGGTCTTGATAACCTCCTTAATCTTCAGTAGTTCCTCATGCATGTTTCAAAAGTCGAATAAAATGCTTTATTTTGCCTACTTTAGCCAAATAAGTCCAACAAGTCAGATAAAACATGACAACCAATTAATTTTGCAATTACTTTGTGTTAAAGTTCAACTATGTAATACAAAGTACTTTTCGGACACAAATGACTACTTGTTAAGGTCCTGTACAACAAACACAATTGTTATTATAACTATGGACATTTTTATGTATCTGTGCCTATCATCCATATAAAAATGCAGTTTAAGTGAACTTAAGCTCCAGTTCTTTATTAAGTGCTCCAGTGATTATATTAAAAGGGGGTCAGAATACATTATATAAAATACATTTCTGATGAACAGCCAAATATTTTTTGTATGTCCAGGATATTGCTCTTGCATCTGACTGAGCTGTTTTACTTATTTGATGTGGATGGAATTTTTTTTCGGAACAGTGCTGTGTGGTCATGAATTATTATTATTTTTTTACTTGATTTGTTCTTACCATAGTGAGCAGCCTCAATGCTTCTGTGTGCCTTATCTAAAACACACCAGGCCAGCAGACAGGTGCAGGAACATGCATGGGTTTCATTTTCAGCAAGCTTTCTAATGTTTCCCTCCATGTAATAATGCACATTATCACAAAAAAATGAAAAAGATAATGCATATTTTGGAGTAACAAAAAAAAAGGACCCCACAAAGGATATGATCTAACTCCCAAAGATAGGTTTAAAGGTAAGTTAAAGAAAGTGAAATGTAAGAGCTGTTCGGAAATTTCACTTTAAAGTTTCACTTCTTGTTTTGGCTCTGGCTTCCAGTATTATTACTTTTGTCTTCTTTTTTTCCTTTACTCTTTTAGGAAACAAAATGTTTTTAAAAAAAGAAAAAAAGAGACTAATTGTGGGTTTTGTAAACAATCTGTTTTGTTAGCTAACTTTTTCTGTTAATTATTTTTGGAGATATTTCCTCAAAACTTGCATGTTTTGTTAAGAAACAAAATAAACACCATATTGCAAATTAATATTATTTGGCTTTATTAAAACCTACAACAGAAAATTATAAGCATTTGTTTATAAATACAATCTATTTTTACCATATAAATGTACAATACCTTTGACACTTTATCTGTTTACCAAAAATGTAATTGTTTTGTAATAATAGTTATGCAACATAATTGAAACTCCTTTAACTGAAGAAGCATGTTACAATGCATTTCAGGATTATATTAGATTATATTGAATATTTTAGTAATATTCTAACACTTACCAATGCATGGCAATGTGGAACATCCAAGGCCTGTTTTTTCAGCTGTACTATGACAAAATTCACAACTTTAATTTATGTTTTGAGAGATATAGCACATTATGACATTGCCAATACCAATGTTCACAAGAATTATTGATTGACATTAACTAATAAGCTGCAATGACAAGTGGTCAAAGCGAAAGATGAGATTCACTATTTGCTTCAGGTTCTGAGTAGCATTGATTGGATTCTGCCTTTAGTCCAAAGTTATTTCTCTTTAATAGCCCTTATTGAGTAAATGACCATTAAAATCAAGGATTTAACCCAACCACATAAATATCAATAGGCCATAACGGGGCAGAGCTATAGTCTAGCTCTCTACAGCTGAATCACTTTCCCAGAGACAACACTATTGATCTTTCTGTAAAAGGCAATGCTTTGATGCACAGCCTGGACATGAGGTTTAGATACAATGACAGTCACATCCTCCCACAAGTCACCTACCAAGGGACTGCTGCTACATCTGTATATCAAACAATAACTGACAAGAAACAACTAGTCTTTGGAACAGAATTCCATCTCTCTGAAAACACATTTTAGCCTAAATGTCAATGTAACACTGAATGGATAATATTCTGAAAAAAAAAATGCTATTAAATATAAGAACAATTTACAATATAACCTATTCATAGTTTGTGTTGTTTTTCTACCACCCCAATTTATTATCTCCTTGCCTTGTCTTCAAAATTCAATTCAATTCCAGCTCTTTACCTGAAGGGATTCATTCAGGCTACACACACAAAACACACAATCACACAACATTAACCGGCAACATTTATTAGACCTAAAGTGAAATGCATTTTATTCGTTTGTCGAAATACATTGGGTAAGCTCTCTATTACCAGTTCCCTCAGCTCATCTATTCTGCACTCCTCAACATTTGTTCATTAATGGTTCAAGAGCAACATTCTCAGTTTTAAGCACTCAGGCAAATGAAACATGCATATAGCTGAAAAAGCCTCATTAACGGGAAGAAAGTGGAAGTGAACGCAGGTGTCTTTTTTTCCTTTTTAATAAAAGTGGTTAGTTTCTTGATGTGATTGCCAAGATTTGGTCAGGGACTAATGCTGGGTCAAAAAGCAATTCATGGTTCGATATTTGTTGTCAGTCAAAAGTATGGACACACTTTCCCATTGGATTGGATTTACTTTTGACTAGTACTGTATATCCATTTTATAATCGTATGGGAGCACATTTTAAGACTAAACAAAGTGTCAGTATTCGATTGTAATGTTGATATGAAAATTACAATAATGCCTTTAAAAACATTTCTTGTAATGTCAACATTTAAACATTACAACACTGTTTTTGATGTTTTATTTAGTTGGGCACCAATAAACACTACTGGCATTTAATGACATAGTTGAAATAGCAAGTATTTACAGCCTATAAATTAATGTTTTATATCTCATATGTAAAAATAAGATTTTCCAATTAATAGTAATGCTACTGTACTTTAAAGGCAATGTACACCATTCAACGGTAAATTAAATACTTTTGCGTTTTCTTTGGTAATGTTTGTCTCTAAAATCCAAAATTTGGTCTGAAGTGCTTGTCAATATTGTTGGACTGTTCACCTGAGTATTACACTTGTCTTGTGACTATTTCCTCTCATCAGCTTCTCTACAAGAAAGCAATAACAAAAGACATAAGCCCCACATCTGTTTCCTGTGGCTCTACCGTAACAACAGCTAATCTTCCTGGCTGTCTGCACTGTGGATCTATTATTTCTAATGGCAAAACAATCAGACTTTATGGCCCAGCACCACATCTACTGGAATGGAAGCAGCACGTAATTTAATACTTCAGGAATTGGCTCCACAATTTTTGCCTCTGGCTCCCCCATTGTATGCTCAATAGGGATTTAAATGCTGCTATGATAATGGCAATAACTAGGTTCATTGGAGCTAGTGATAAAGTATGAATGGAATGGATGACCCAGGGGCAGTGTGTCTCGTCCCTGTGGCTCACTGATTTACTGCAAAGGAGAGAACTGTTTCATTATGGCAGAAACTAGTGGTTTGTCTAAAAGAAACATAAGGCAGTAGCTTTACAAACCTTTAATGCCGTCATGAATTTAGGACTGTTTCACCCCTCTTATTCAAAGACTGGGAGAATGAAATGTTTACATAGAATATCAGGATACACTAATTATTCAAACTATTAACAAAATTGCTTTTCTTATATTTTAAGCTGGAAATGAAAATATATCATGGCCAAGCTTCTGTACATTGTCAATGCTTTTGTGGTCAAATACTGACTTTGTGTTAAAGCCCTTGGTGTTTCTGCCACAGCAATATTAGAGGCCCAGGGCAAAGACTTCACTGTCATTCAGGAGTACTTATTTATGAACAAACACTTGAGTGGTTGTAAGGATGCTGGATTGGGGTAGGGGAAAGTTACAGAACTGAATGACCTTTGAGGTAAAGACCAGTTTGAAACCTTTTCTTTTCGGTCTGTCTTGTTTCCCCTTCTGTAATTATCTTTATAATTATCATTCAGTCAGTATTTGATCATGTTTAAGGATCTTTACTTTAGTTGATACTTTCTAGGAGTTAGAATTGTGTTAGGGTGTCAGATAAGATGCAGAAATAAATTATTCATTTTACAACATTTTTGGGCTACTTTTTCTTTCCTTTTTTGTTCTTTTATTAAGAAACGTGTAAAAATGTTAGGTTTGTTCTGGATTCTTTCTATTAGTATTAGGAGGCAACTCTTTTGCAAGAAAGCTTTAACCATCTTGATTTAACATAATTTTGAATTGACATTTTATTAGCATGTTTGCAACTAGTTAAACCTCTGATATTGCTTTTGATCAAAAACTAGCCAGCCAACAACTTTACTAACTCAAAGGAAAATCAAGGAGGTCCAAAAACTCATAGACATAACCAGTGGCATTACCACAAAATATTTGTCAGCCACAGTATCCGCTAATAACCTAATACGCAAACTAGCTGTATTTCTCCTTTTACTTTGTAATCATCCTAGTTTGCATGCAAATTGTCCGTCTTCAAAAACTGCTTCCCACTGACTCCCTGCTGACTGGAATTGTTCCGCCAGTCTTCTTCTGCAGGGTCTTGTATTCTCTGCCATGCTCAGCATCATTGGAAATGCACCCTTGGCTGCACGCTTCCTCTGGAAAATTAATGTCAGACTAATTTTGGTAATGTAACCAGAACCAGAACAGGTGTCTGATTTTGAGAGAGGAGAATAAGAGAGGATATTTTGCACTATTCCAGTGCATTGCCAGTGACCAATCATCATCATTTTGAAGATCTTAATTTAATGTAAAATTGTTTCATTATTGCTCTTAGACAGCAAAAATGACTTTAACACACCTTCCCTTTGTTCTTCTCTTACTTGTTTCGCCTTTGCATCCAATCAGTGATGTGTGATAACTGGGACAATTTAAGTAGACTTTCTGCTTTAATAAGTGTTTTTTTTTCTTAATGCAGCTGTACAATTATACTGTTGCTGTAGCACAAGCCATCCAATTATGTTGCTAGTTCTGTTGTTCGCACAAGAAGTTTAAAAGTTTTAGTCTGATCATTAAAGTGCTTACACTAATGAGGTAGAACAGTGTGGTTATTAGACAGGAGGAGAAGGTTGTTTAATGGCTTCCATTAAAGACTTTTTTTTTTAGCTTACTTCATTATCCATGTGAACTCCATCCCATCCTACACCATTTATTTAAAAGGAGGGACAGAACAACAATGCAAAGTCCAGGAATATTGATCTTACCCTACAGCAATCGTGACTCTTTGACAACCTCTACAGAGGCTATTCTTCCTCCAGCTATTACATTACAGACCCACTTGTTCAACTGATCAGCTATACTTCCATTTGACAATTATTTGCAGTAGCTCTACTACAAACCAAACAGTTATTAATTACCATAGTGCTACAAACATGTCTCTGTACATTTGCATAGTGTACGTCTAGGCAACCTAAACTATAGATAATAGATGTAGACTTAAACAGCGCTTCATGTTGGTTCTAAAGCATCTTTTTGTGTGTGTGCATGTGTGTGTTTTAGAGAGACTGTGACAGATAACTGAGACATTGAACTTAGTTTATTTGCAGAAATAATTGAAAAAACAATTTATCCCCATTTTATTCAAATATTTATGGGTGTTTGTAACAGCGGTTTGGAGGACAGACAACATGGTCAACAAATAGACAAAACAGTAGCTGTTATACACAATGCAGGACACATAAGATCATGTTGTGCAGCGACATTACAGACAGTTTAGGCCAGAACTGTTTGTACACTAGTTACTCATTTAGCCTGAGAAATTATATATCTGAAAATTGTATTCAGTAATAAAGATAATAAAGACTGAACCAATATATTTATGGCTCATCATCAGAACATACAATTCATAAGTTGTACTAATAAATATAAAATTATCAAACCAAATTTGGAGATAAATGTTTTGTATTATTCAATACAAAAAAATTTGCTGCCGGTTTCGTCCACTATGTCTCTGTCTCTGAAAACTTATTAAAAATCATAACAGAAAAGATCATTGTAAAATTTGTTTCATTACTAACAAAAGCAAAGTTGAACATTTATTTTCCTTTGAGGGTACTCACTTGGTCAGTATCATGCGTGACAGTCTCAGATTATTTTCATTAGGCTTGCCAAAAAGTTTACAAAGCTCCTATTTTTTTATTTGCTTATCTTTGTCCTAGTTTTTCTTTTCTTTTTTAACCATTTAAAGCCCAACCCAAGAAAAAATGGGGAGAAAAGTCACATTTTTTGGGATCTGAAGTCTTTTCTACCATTTATTATCGTATGATATGTCAAAATTATTATAGTGTAGTCCTCTGCTTCCTTGTATCCATTAGGGGCAGAAGACAATCAGATTGTGTACAACAGGGTTTTGAGAAAGGTTTTTACCATAGTGATGCAAAATGTCTCAGAAACTTTATGTATCAAATATGATACGTTTAGCTTTTTAGGATTAAAATATATCTACACTTTTTTGCAATAATTGCATGCTTGTGTTTGTCTCATTCTGGTCAATTTGTGTCTCTCTTTTGTCATTTTGTGTTGCTTTTGAGTTGTAGAAATATTAAGTTATAACAGAGGTATAGACCCAAAGGGCTCCTTACCCTCCTGGCTGCTGGGCTTATACCCAGCCAGTTACTTCAGAGATTCTCCCATGACTGTACTTTATTAAAGTCATCTCACCTCTTATTTTCTGATCCTCACCTCTACAGCTTTTGTGCTCAGCTGTGCATTCCCTAAAGAGCCTGCTGGAGGAGAAGTTTCGGTGACGCACCTCCACGCTGGTGGAGAAGCTTACTTCAAATGTTTCACTGGATACAAGCTGCAAGGTCCTAAAATGCTCACGTGTCGCAATGCAACCACACCTTACTGGAGTGGAAAGGAACCTCAGTGTGTGGGTAAGACAAATTGGTTCTTTCGCTGGGCACACTTACAAACTCATCATGCAATAACAAAACAGGTCAGAATCTAATTATATAGCATGAAATCTAAGCATGTAGGTTATTGGAGCATGCCTTCAACAAGCGTGATATAAACTAAACTAATGTATATTGGATTACTTTGTAGTTAGCACTGATTTTGTTTCTAAATGTATATTTAGATTTTGTGATTAAATTAATCCAATGTTTTCCCATAGTTTTTATAAGAACTATTCAAAGCTGTTTCTAGAATTAAAAACATGAGCCAAATAAATAATTTAAGGGGCTATGAAAAAGAAGTGACATTCTTCATCAGATTCCCATGGAAAAAGCAGGTAATTTTGATTAACGAAGCTTTCACTACTTTGTCTCCCACTGAGTTGATTTAGGAGCCCAACTGAGTGTGTTTACATGTGATTAGCCACACAGGGAGCTTTTCTTTAGAGATGGGGTGAAACAAGGCCATTGGACCTTGCTGGCTTAATTAGAACTGGGGCACATGGCTACCCTGCTCCTGCTGGTAAAAGCTCATCTGCCTGTTCCGGCCTTTTACTTTGCCTGCCTGCAGCTGCTCTGAGCTGATAGCATTACTGCTGCCATTTTGCTGTGCTTTTCTCAAACAATCACACACTCTTAGACCCAGGAGAGCTGCCCACTGTAGCCGAGCCACAGTCCACTGGATATCGATGCAATCTGTGCTCACACAGTGACTTTTCTCTAAAATCCCCCTTCCATAGTTGGTTTCATTACTTTTCTCATCTAGTCTTACCCTCCAACTCTTTGTCCTCTTTCTCCCTTTTCTTTTTCTGTTTCTTCTCATATAGCATCCTGTGGGGGAATGATAAAAAATGCCACCTACGGTCGTATTGTCTCTCCTGGTTTCCCTGGCAACTATAGCAACAACCTGACCTGCCACTGGGTACTGGAAGCTCCTGAAGGCCACCGACTTCATATCCACTTTGAGAAGGTTGCTCTGGCAGAGGATGATGACAGGTGGTTTATTCATGATGCCAAACAACAACGTACATTGTGGGCAAAAGTCAACATACAGTAAAGGAGTGCAGAAATTTATGGATTCTCAGCTAATAGATGATGGTATCAGGTCTAAACTCAGTGTCAGAATAATAGTATTTCTGTGAATAGAGCATTCAACTCTCAAGGGTCATGAATGATCAAAATCTTTAAAGGTGAATTTGAAAGGACCTTTTATCACTGTGATTCTCTCAGAGCATTCTGTGAATCAAATGAATTGAGAGTACTAAAGTAGTATGAGGTAGGAGACAGTAATTGGAATGCATTTTCCACTGATGTATGTGGCTATCACCATGCATGGCCACTCGCCTCATTACAGAGTGGTACAAAGGATTATTACAAAGTTATTACAGCTACAACTGGAAGAGTGAGCAGCTCTCAGGTAGCTTTTTACTTCTTCCCCTTCCCCTTCCCTTTTAATTGAAGTCACTTTTTGAATGTGCCTTTCTTCTCTTTTTGCTTTTATTTAGGTTGCTAATAAAAAATGGCAACAATATCGACTCTCCTCCTGTGTATGACTCCTATGAGGTAGAATACTTGCCCAATGAGGGGATTCTCAGTACTGGACGATACCTGTTTGTAGAGTTCACCACAGATGGGACAGTGACTTCCACTGGTGCAGCCATCCGATATGAAGGCATGCAGATTTTATTCTTTCCCAATAGTATCCACTATTCATCTTGTTCCTTGTTCTTAATGTTATTTCCTTTTTCCACAGCTTTTGCAAAGGGAATGTGCTACGAGCCCTTTGTGAAGTATGGGAACTTCAGCAGCAGTGACTCCACTTATAATGTGGGAGCTGTAGTTGAATTCTCATGTGACCCTGGCTACACGTTGGAACAAGGTTCTATAGTGATTGAGTGTGTAGATGCACAAAACCCACAGTGGAATGAAACAGAGCCAGCCTGTAGGGGTGAGTCAAAAGAATCCAACAGTTAAAGTAACTGTGAGGCATTAGGTCTGGACAAAAAAAACAAAACAAGAGTTTTCCACTGGAAATGATTTTATTGTACCAGATCATTTTAGGAGTTAGTGTCTTCTTCTTCAAATATTAAATACTGCTGGCAGTTAACTTTATCTTTCTAAGCTGCTTTTCTCCAAACCATGATAAATTTCCTCATAAAATTATAACAATGATTTACTTTGATAAATGTACTTGTAGGGCAGATTTTGGAACTATGCAAGATTAAGTCATCCAGTATCTGCTCTAAGTTGAACACTGCCACTGCACTGGCTATGTGCAATATTTAATAATCTGGAAAGTCTTCTCCTCTCTATCACATTCCCACATACACACAAACACACCATACAGTCTTGATCTTTAATGCCTGCATGGTCATCCAATCACAGAGTGAAATTGAAAAGCTTTCTCTATTTTTTCGTAAAGCTAAAGCTAGATATAGAAAAAATAATGTTTTGCTCCTGGGGGTCATAATCACCAAGTGGCTCATTGTTAAGTACAAAAGTTTGACAAGGATCATGCCAAGAAACTTGCACATTTGATTCCATCTGTGCATCTAAGCCATGGTAAATTCAAGAAAGACACAGAAGTCATTCCTCCATCGTCATATAGCTGTTAAACGTAACTAGATAGTTTTTTGCATTTGTTAATCTATCGCATTTTGTTTTCTGTGTTAACTTGCAATATCTGTCTGTTCCAGCTGTGTGCAGCGGGGAGATCACAGACTCTGCTGGTGTGGTGTTGTCACCTAACTGGCCTGAGGCCTATGACAAGGGGCAGGACTGCATCTGGGGTATCCATGTGGAAGAGGACAAAAGGATCATGCTTGACATCCAAGTGTAAGAGGCTACACTCGTGTAAAACTAAGAGGCACACAGGGAAGTCAGGGAGTAGGTCAGATTGACCTAGCGATGTTAAACACTTCATCTCCAGATGTAAACACACATGCTCTTTGTTACTTTCTCATTTTTTCTCTTACCACCACAGACAGATATGCACATGGGTAAAGTGTTTCATTGGTGGCAGTCGTTAATTAGATTTTTTTTCTTTTGACATCCGCTGCATTAAGAATTCTGTGCTGCTTCCAGCTCGCTCTCTGACCAGATTAGCTAGTAAGCCTCCCTGCTCTCACTTCCCTGGTGTCTGCCTCAGAGTTGGCTTTGAAATGAATATTCTCTGGCAGTGCACTACTCTGAGCCACTTATCCAGTCTACCAAACTGTAATTCTGCACACATGTACAGATGTCAAAACACACACACGTACACTGTTTCACCTTCATTTATCACTCCTACATGAATGTCACCTGTACTACACACACCTACAAACACCTTTCTCATGTCCGTACCAATTAGCTATTGCTCTTAAATGAGGTGAAAATGATCGCATCATCTTGATTTCTTATGGTGTATGGGACATTTTGCTCTACACAAAATGATTCAAGTTCATGCTTGCAAATCTATAACATTGCCTTGTTATCTTATATGGATTTATCTTTTTGCCTTGGTTGAGTGATTCTTACAATGCACATGCACATCCATCTCATAGTGAGCACAAAAACAATCCAGCATAAGTGATTTGTGTTATTGCCTGGGGCACTCGCAGACAAGAGGGCACTGGGAGGTTAAAATTAAACTAGAGGGAATACTGCCTGAGGTCGCAACATACAGAGTCACTGAAAAGTCTCAAACAGAGGCTGTTGTAAGCTGGTTGGTCACAGTGGTCATTCATGCATTCGGGCATTTGCTCTGCTCAAGTTTGATATTTTCATTTCCATAATTCTTCCTGTATAGTCTGATTGAATTAAGTTTTAATTATGACGTGAGGTCTGGATGCAGTGCAGACAAATTGCAATCCTCCATAGTTACAAAACAAATCAAATCATCATCACCATCATTACTACACATCTCTTGTGGACCAGAGCATGTAGAGGTAGACATGATGAATCACAGCTGATTTGATTCACTTCATTAGTCCAAAGATTCATATGCCAAATACACTTCAGTACCGATGACATCAACGTTCACAAGGCCTAGCGTTCAGCTTTGATTTACTGTCAGGACTGCATTCAGTATGTTACTAGTCCAACCTCTGTTCACTTGAGTATTGAATTATGGTTATATAAACACCAAGGAACATAACTCAGCAGCTTAATATTTATGACTAAGTTTGTTACTGCTTTTGTGTGTGTGTGTGTGTGTGTGTGTGTGTGTGTGTGTGTGTGTGTGTGTGTGTGTGTGTGTGTGTGTGTG
>JBBBVU010000016.1:5708580-5720268 GCA_037177055.1 Atherinosoma microstoma | reverse complement strand
TTCTTTCTTTCTTTCTTTCTTTCTTTCTTTCTTTCTTTCTTTCTTTCTTTCTTTCTTTCTTTCTTTCTTTCTTATTTCGTCTTTACCACTGTGTTTTTAGCTGAGATTGACAGACAACCCTCCCTGGGGCTTTATTTATTTATATTTTAATCTGATTAATAAGCCATTGTGACTGAGTAGAAGGAGAAACAGCAAGCCAATAATGGAACCAGGGCAAGTTTAAGCTGTCTTACCTTTAAGATTGCATCAGGTGCAGGAGAAATTAAGCTTGGTGCCAGTGTTGGTTGATCCACCAAGAGTTCAACCCTCACTTGTCTGATGTTTGTTCCCCATAAAGAAGTATGGGGAAATTCTTTTCTTAGTATCCTTGTCTGTTAACAGTAGACATTAACAGACTTGCTTTTTAACTTAATTTTATGCAAAGATAACTTCAAGGTTTCTCTCTCACTTCAATCCTTCATTACTAGTTTTCATGTAAGAAAATTCTCTAGTTTGGTGCTGCACAGTTCTTGTAACTGTCCCATGAAAGGCAGGCAGCCATGTCATGTCACACAGACAGAGCTCACTGTCTTTGTTATTAACTGCAGCCTCAGGAAGCCATTTTGCACAAAACAAAGGGTAAACCCTTGGCACGCCTCCGGTGGTGCTTGATGTGGCAAGATGCCAAATCTCACTCTCCAGCATATGCAGGGGGTATGAGCTCCTCTCATGCAATGAGCACTGAGATTCATGTAAACACAAAAATGTTTGAATTGGATGCCATGCAGTCTCTCGCTTCACCAACAACATACATTTTTCTTATAAAGGAGGAGTTCAATAACAAATTCAACACGTAAGTTTAAAGTGCAAATTGTTTCATATGTTTTCCTTAAATGGAAGTGTTCAGATCTTTTTAAGCCACCATGTTTATCTGCATGTTGCAGAGCATGGGAAATATACGGTATCTATATGCACTTATTTGTTGTTCTGAGAATAACTATGCTCTGTTTTAGAATATGTCTCTACATCAGATCTTTGGACCTCAACTTTGTCCCGCTACCGAGAGATGCTATCGGAGATTTGACCAATAAGATACAGCAAAGGCAGCACATCATCCCCTCCATGAAAACTGGAAGTAATTGGTTTAGTTATAAAAAAAATCTTGATGATTAAAGTTTAATGATGTAATGTTAACATTAAAGGAGCTCATGATAAGTGGGTGCACACTGGTGATAAATGACAGGAAAAGCAACATTAGGAAAAGTAAGCAAGCAGTGCAGAGACTCAGTACTGGTGATACATTGGTATACAGCCTTCTTGCATTTCCTGATGGTTTATTTAAGGCATCCAGATGAGAAGAGAGATGTATTAAAGTATAAATGGGAAGAAATACAAAATGTAAATGAATGTTGAATGCTTAAAAGACTATTGTGTTTATTATTGTGAAAAACCAACATATATTAGGAGAGTCAGGCAAAAGTGAGAGCCTATATTAAGAGGCACAAGTGCTTCATATTTTATGGAATTATTTATTTACCTACTTTTTCAAATAGGACAAGAAAGCAGTTTCACATAAGTGCCTTCCAAACATAATTCTTGTTAAAATGTGCTGGTGATAAAACATGGTCTATTTTAACATGGGGAAGCATATGTAACCAAGCAAGAGTGATTTTTTACATCTGCATGCAGTATGTGTGCACAAGCTGGTATCTGCGTGCATGTGAGGCACAAAAATCACATCTATGTTATCTGAGCTAGAGCACGATATGAGATGTTTTCCTTTCAGGATGCAGGGCAGGTTTGAGATTGAGGGCTCTGAACAGAGAGGGGACAAAAGCGTGCGAGCCAGAGGGCGGAGGGGAGTGGATGAGCTGGTGAGATGATAATGCAGCATGACACCTCTGAAATGAATCCCTGGTTACCATGGCAAAAAAGCGGGATGGGACAGTCTCTCAGGAACCTCAAATAAAGCCAGCTGTAAATGATGTTTGATTAGTATTTAGATCATGTTCCTGCAGCAGAAACATTTTGTTAGCTGTTTGTGCACCAGTTCTTCTGCCTTTGCTCTGTCTTCACCTATGGACATGATTATTAGGACAGGCACTTTTTAACCTTAAAAAAGAACAGCTGCTAAATAACTTTCTGCAACACAGTGCGTATTTGTATTGCTTTCACATAGCTTATCTATTCAATATGTTAATATGCCGCTGACAATCTTGTTTACCAGAAGCTTAAAAGAAGAGAGGTATTTGTGTGCCACATAGCAAATATAGAACCAGGATGGGAGTCCATTCGTGCAGCTCAGCATATTAAGTAGTTCAAGAAATTTATTTTGCTGTCAACAAGCACATTTTTATATGCATATACAGAATGAATAATTTTTGTTTTCATTCTTATAATACAGAAGACATTTGAATATTTTCCTTTATGAGCACATGCACTAAATCATATCACCAATGTCAACAAAATGTTGCAGGTGTAAACCAACAGCAAGTGAAACAGCAAGTCAGGTGCGTTTGGCCTTTTTCTCTGCGAACAATCTTTCACTTTGTCTGAATTACTGAATTGCATAAACACAAATTTGAATAAAACATAAATATAGTTTGAATATCATTTTAATCGTATAATTAAGAAATGTCTCTACAGACTTGTGTAAACACTGTTTTTTCTATTGCCAAACAGCTAGAGTAGATTATTTTTACTGCTGTCTTTGCACCTCTCTGTTCTCTTCTGTCAGCCATGCCAGCGATGGACTGCTTACTAAGCTGGAACTAATCACATCTGACTGCTATCTGTCTCCATCAATTACACACTAGGTGCTTTGTGCCCTCCTGCAACTATACAGTGAAAAAGATCCAACGATCCAACCTTCACAGACACTTGCTGAATGTGTAAGCAGTTACCGTAACTGCAAAGTTATCTTTAACATGCAACTGTGATCTTATTCATTGACTAAGCCTGCTTCTGTTATTATGTTAATGAGACAAGGCTGCAAGTGGTGAGGTTTGCCTCAGTAGATGCGAGTGGAGACATCAAGAATAGGTTGATACTGATTGGCAATCGCTCACTCATGCTTCAGTCATTCAGTGCAACACTTATCAGCTTTCCTGACTGGCCTTTGACTGCTGGAATAAACAGAAACAAAGGTCAAAGGTCAGCAGGGTCATCGGGGATTGATGATCAGTCTAATGCTAATTCTTCAGTGATAACCAATAATGCTGTCATTTGTAGCTTCTTTTATAGATACAGAAATCAATACTGATTGAAGTAGAATCAAATTATTGCCAACTTTAAAAAATGGCGGAAATCCAGATTTTTACAACTTTTAATATTGCTGTAAAAATTTGTTGATTTCTTTTTTTCCCTTTTTTTCAGTTTTCTTTTACTCTTTCTGTTTGATCTTCTGTACACAACAAACATTAATGTTCTTCATCGTCTTCTTTTCTACTGCCTCACAGTCTGGTCTATGTTGCATTTCCAAAAGATGTCTGACAAAGACAGATTGCTCAGTCACAGCTTAAAGGTGACTGCCTCGGTCTGTGTTCTCTAAAGTGCTGGGTCATTGGTATCCATCATAGGCAGCAGCAATCTCCACGTAGACAAATCACACAGGAAAGTCAGCAGCAAATGTACGACACAACAAACATGAGAGAACTGCATCTGATAAAAAGACAAAACGAGATATTGATGAAGGTGTTGTGGTATAACTGATGGAAATGAATATGATGATGGGACAGAGAGAAGAAGGAATTGCAGCAGATTTTCAGCTCTGGTCACACAAATGTGTATGAGGGGGGAGAAGATGGGCGAACGCATGGGGCATTTATCATTATTGGCTTGTACCTCCATCCCTTGCTCAACCTGACATAAATCATGATTTCACTATAATAGATCTCCTTTCTTCTATGGAATTGAAGACTGTGTGGCTTATATCGATTTCAGTCTTTGGTACCTCCTCCTTCCTACATTTCAGTACAGTACAATAATGCATAATCATTATGAGCCATTACTGATTTTGGAATTTGGGAATGCCAAGAAAAGTGTGTTGTTACAAGACTTCATTTGGATCCATGAAGCACTGAAAGATGCAAGCAATGGCAACTCTGCAAAGCTTGTTTATGACTATGTCTCCTGTCATTTTTTTCGGAGTCACTGGAAAAAAATCTTATTACATTCATAAAAACGAATGATCAAGGCTTAACTTAAAATTGCTGATCACATGAAACTCATAACTAAAAATGTCACATTTCAGAATCCATCCACAGTTTAAAACAGTAAGAAGTAAAAGCAGTCCATGGCAAATTGTCCCATAGGGGAAATTTACCACAGATTTTTGTCATGGAGTTGTATTCTATTCTATTCTATTCTATTCTATTCTATTCTATTCTATTCTATTCTATTCTATTCTATTCTATTCTATTCTAATTTTGTCCTCCAATATTACAAAATCGCTTTTTGATAAACTTATCACAAAAACTGTAATGTCATACAAATGTCTGAAGTATAGGATGAGTCTAGTGATGGTGAGCAAAAAAATGGAAAAATAGGTGGAATCACTTAAAATTGACGGCGCTGAGCAGGTAATTAAACATTAATAACTCCATTGTTGATTTGAAGTTCAAGTTCATTTATCAAGTGCTCTACATTTAAACCATTAGCATACAGTATAGACTGCTATGAACTTGTCCTTTGGCAAAATGTCCTCTGACAGTGACAAAGAAAACCTTTTTATAGGATAGAATTTAACTATCTAGTTCTGTTTCATCATCCATAATTGACCAAAAAACTAAAAGATTTAAAGATTTTTGTTTTTAAAGCTATCTGGAAGAAAACCAGTATTTCAATCATTATTCGCCATGAATAATTCACATGTGATCTTTTTTTTATAATTAAACATTAAACTTTAATGAATTCTTTAATATGTTAACCAGGAGGGACTAAAAGACTACTTTTTTTTAAATGTCCTGATTAATAACTATACAGGAAAGGCTTTCAAAATTTTACCATGATTAGTCATTTCATGTTTTGGTTGTATTTTGATAAATATCAAGAAGAGCAGACTACAATTATCCATTGAAAAAAATGTGATTTTGGCTAAAAACCTAAAAAAAAGAAAAACTTCAGTAAAACATAAATGATCCCCACATAATGGTTGAAATTGTAGACAATTCTCTGTCTTTTGACTCTCACATCAGTCTACTGCTACAGCAGCTCACACTTGAATGACTTTAATAAGACATCCTGTTAATAATATTTCATAATGATCCCAAAATTTAGCAGAGGCTCGATTTGTAGATACTCGTTCATTCCCATTGTCACTTTCACACTGTAGATATGTAGTTCTCAAGTCATCCATAAAACGGCACTGTATGTGTATCAGCCTAGTAGGCACAAAGTTAAGCAGGATCCATTAAAATAAGCAGTGTCTACATATTAATTAACTCAGGTTATTGATTCTCTTTTTCTCCCTTAATGACTGTGTTATTTTTATAGTAGCTGGTAGAGTAATTTCTAGTTCATTTATATGTATATTTTTTCCCACTTTCTTTTTTTTCTGGTGTCTGATTCATTATACTTTACACATAATAGCTAAATAACTTGCCCTACATTGTGGATTCACTTACTGCTGTTTGATTTACTACATAAAAAAGAATAAAAATAATATTTAGTGATGTTAAAGGTTGAAGTGATTTGCAAATCTCTGGACTTTATCTTTAGTTTTGTGTGCAAGTTTGTTTTGTTTTTATAGTTGTTTTTTCAGTGCCTTAAATGTATCTTATAACAATAGGTCACTCACAGGGTAGATTTTCTATAGTGCTGATGAACCTCAGCTGACTGAATAAAAGGACTAGAAAGAAGTGGGGGTCAATAAGATGAGGCAGACTGAGTTCTTGACAGGCTTAGTTGATGAAGCCGCCGGCTTAACTGCATATGAGGGGATTAATTATGTGGCCTGAACATATAGAGCCTAAATAAATGATTGCAGGGTTAATTGCAGTGTTCTAAGCTTTGGGTAATGGACTGTATTTCTCTAATGATAAAGCATGAGCCCCTCATTGAGTTCACTCCGAGTGCCTTTTTTTAACTCTGGTTTTACATCCCAGATCACCACATTGCTCTAGATATCACAGTTCTTTCCAAGATAACCCAACCAGAGGAAAACGCTCTCTTTTGTTTCATAATTAGCATAGTTATTAGATATCTTGCTATGTCATTCCAACCGGGGAGTATATCCAGTGATTTGAACGAACCCTTGTGAGTTATAGTGCTGCAGGGAGTACATAATCATGACTTTTTCCTACAAACCATGCCAAGAAAATGAGAATCGTTCCTGGTTCTCATTTTCTCGTTTTTAAACCTTGGGGTATTTTCTACTCCATCTATAGCAGCTTAAATTCCTATGAGAATTCTTCAACAAGAGCATGATAACCCATATTAATACATTTTTAATCTGTTAAATACTGACCACATAAAGCTTATTCTTAGTGATTTTTCACCCATATAATAACAAAGATTTTGATTTTTTCAAGTAAACATTATTGTTCAGCATTATCAAGTTTTCTTATAAACATGCTTACTTATTATTTCAACCATCCTTTAAACTATTGTTGCAGCAACAATTCTCTCACACTAATTGCTTCCAAACTACGCTCATATTAATTCTTCTTGAGTTTCTGGGTTTTAGCCACCTTCTGTCATATATTTCCATATATACTTCTGGTCTCCAGTTAAATGTGAAATAGCTACAAAAGGAAACATGTGAAGAGGGGTAGCACATATTAAATGTTTTTGAGACAAAGTCAGAGAGGTGGAGTTAAGATGGTCTGGGCATGTACAATAGTAGGAAGGACAGTGAATATACCGGTAGAAGGATGCTGAAGTTGTAACTACCAGGCAGGAGGCCAAGAGGAAACACAGAGGGGAGATTGTTTGTGAGAGAGGGCATGAAGTTAGTTAGTGTAAAAAAAGAAGATGCAGAGAATAGCATTAGATTGAGGCAGATGATTCACTGTAGTGACCCCTGAAAAGAACAGCTGAAAAGGAAAAGGAGTCACAAAAAGAGAATTTTGTTTCCATACTGAAGGAGACAAACTGCACAATTTATGTGCCCCATTATACTTAACAAGGCTATTGAATTATTGTTTTTGTCACTATAATGTGTTGCTGATTGGGTAAGACTGATGAGACAGAGAAGTTATGAGAACTTGTCATTGTGTTTGTTTGTTTTTTCGTTTTTTTTCCCATCCAATTTATTTCTAAAACTTAATCCTAGTCATGCAGTCATGTCTAAAACTTATCAAATGGCAAGTGATAGCAAAAATGATCTGAAAGGGGATCAAATGTGAGACTCAACATGGGACACTTTGATTTCCTGGATTTGGATGTGTAACTCCTGTCTGCTCTATCAAACTCTTCATCTCTCTGCCATCCATTTTTACACTTTTACACTTTTTAAGCTAGTAATTGCATCTTTTGAGTTTCATGAAATTTTGTGAGAGTCAATATGAATGGTTGAAGATTCAATACAGCCTCACAGAAACTGTCTTGGTCAAATGATCATGAATGGAAATTTTGCAGAGTGCGAAATCTGTTTTGCATGAGGTTGAAAGCCATGACATGTTTTGAGAAAAACAGTTGATTATTAAAATGATTCTTTTGGAAAGTGTGATGGTGATATGTTTAAAGAGAGGAAAGCAAGAGAAGCTAATGAGCTTTTTATGTAGACAGAAACATAGTCATGTAGTTACTTCGCATTAGTCAGAACTTTTTGTTTTGCCCTCTGAACAACTCATTTATGCATATATACGTTTTCTGTTGTCTGACAAACAGAAATGTCCTTCTGACCAAAAAAAAAAAACAGCATAAAGGCATGTTAGAAACCAGGCATGTGCAACATGTGAATCAAATCTATGTCAGGATGCTTTTTAGTTAAACAAAACTTATCTGACATATTGTCATATATCATTTACACTGCTTATAAACTCAAATAAAATAATAACATGAAAAATATTACTGTTGAATTGCTGGTTAAACTGGCAACACCTTTTAGAGTGTTATCATTTAAATTCCATGAAAGCAGAAGCATTTACACATGTATTCATTTCCTGCAATGATTAAGAAGAGCGCTTCCATGGCTGACATAAGTGGATCATTACCACATCAGTTATCATCAGCAGAGTAATGAATATCACTACGTCAGGTCCAGCCAGAGTTCATAACCTTAGAAAGCCCTGCTCTCCACTCTCCACATGGATGAGTGTTGAGAGGAAATGCTAATCTGCCAGACAGTCACATTACATACTTTTTCCTTCCTGAGGCCAGAGTGCCAATTTGCCTCTGTAATTTTTGTAATTGTACCAAACCCAAGATGAGTGACCATAAAAGTAAAAGACTCTTGAAATGAAGAACTCTTGTTATTAATTAGAGAGAAATTCATCTTATAACTTTTTTCATTCCATGCAAAGAACTAATGTTTGCTTAAAAGGTTTATTCTTTCAGCAGATGTCAAATGTGAAAATGTGTCCAAATATAAAATATAAAATATAAAAGTTTTTGAGGAAACTGTATTGACATTTTTACACTTTGAAAATAAAGACTTAAATCACCTTAATTCATTTAACAACTTTACACAATGATTTTGCATTATTTCGTGCTAAAGATGGTTCTTTAGAATTGTTTAAAAAGCATTTATAATCCCACACAACAAAGATTAAACATAAATAATGTCCCTGATATAAGAAGATAAGTAGACTGAAGCTGTCAAAGTACTTCAATCACATGGAAGAATGGGTGATGGGGGATGTAGTATCTTAAATGGAAGGGTTATTATGGTAGATTGCGGAGGCTAAAGCTGGTTGCCTCTCCACCTGCTCACTGTGCTGTGCAGAAAGCCTCCTCTAATGGCAGTTTACAGAGCATTTACCCACAACTGCAAGTGTCATAATTTGCTCTAACCACTACAATTATGCCACTTTTTTTTTTTTTTTTTAAGATACAGTTTATTAAATGGCAGCAACAATATCTCTCATTACAACTTGTTATGGTTGCTGAAGAAAAGCTGAGGCTGAATTGTTGCTTGACTTGGCTTATAGCATACAGTGACCCCAATATTGTGTTTGTAAACAACAAGCAGGACAAATAATTCTCCTCTGACAAAAGCTGCAGACAGTAATGTGGAAAAAAAGAACCAGGAATACGCAAACTGATTATTTCAAGAGTGTTGACAGTTTTGCTAAAGTAATTTTCGGTAAGTAAAGGATTGAAGTCTTCGTTTTCTTGTTTACAAAAGGTTTTTATCATCATTTATAAGGGTTTCAAGTTCTATAGCAACTAGTTATATTCATATTTCAGTTCAGACAAATTCAAAAACATAGTTTTAAGTCCATATAGCATTTTTTTCACCTCTATTTCATATTTAATGGACACAGTCTGCCGCAAATAATGAGTAAATAAACAAGCATGACAAGCTCAATGTATGTCAACTCATAAGTTGATTACATCTTGATGGCGAGTGTCAAGCTTGGCAATAACCAAGATATTGCTGTTAGTGTCATACACTGTTTGGTATATTAGCACAATGCAGATATTATAACTGAATTCAATTTAATGCTGTTTTTTTTTACTCTGTTTACTTTCCTTTCAAAATATTGTACCACCAACACTTCACTACATAGATTGCTCATCTTCTCAGGTATTGATTTAATCATTCAGATTGATTGAAATGATAGATTCATTTTTATCTAATCAAACTCAATCTATAATTCATCTTCTCTTTTCTTTACTGATCTCCATTGCATTGAAAATGTTTACTCTTTACTATTTTTTCCCCCTCCATTTTTTGGAAAACATGTTTGTGACATCTTGCCAGAAACTTCTGGACAAGTCAACACAAAAGTGAGAATCATATCAAGAGTGAGATGATATTTAGAATTTTTATATTTGAATCTATTCACAATATCCATTTTTTATAAAAGCAGGTGTTTTTTCTATTGTTCTAATTATTACCACTTTATCTTTATCGTTTGAATGCAACCAAACTTGATACTAGAATAGTACACATAGCATGCAGTGGTTTTTAAATGAATGAAATCATAGTGGTATTTATTCTGAACTCTAATATGGCAATTTATGAATATTTATGCATATGATTAAGTGTTAAGTGTTAATTGAGGTCAACAATAAATAAAATGCTAGTGCCCTTCTTAAAATTCAATGACCAGGGCTTCCCTTTGTATTTATCTATTTGAAAAATGCATTATGAGAGCAAATAGAAATGAGAAAAGAAATTATTAACTGCTGTTTTAATAGAACAAAAATATCCATGTGACATGTGAAATGATGCTTTCTGAAAAAATTGAAAAGCAGACTTTCAAAGTGGTAGCAGGATCCTAAATTTATTTTTGTGCACGTGGTCCTCTTTGAATTAGCACTGATGTTGACCCCTGTGCAGTGAAGACCACTCCCAAATGCTCTCTGCTGTGAATGGGCAACACTGAGCTGCTCTGCCAGGCATGTTTCAGATAGATTAGATGTCTCTCAATGGCACTTGAATTAAGCAACTCTTAATTTACATGCTAACATTGCTACAACATCTCTCTTAGCATTTTGGGGTCAGACCAGTGCACTTTGATTTTAGATGGAAGCACATGATGATGATGGTGGCATTCAGGAGAACAGCAGTGATAATATCCTGACATAATATGCAAAACATGACACCCAAACTCAGAAAAAAACTGAGATGTTTTCTTACAAAAAACAATCACATACGTTGTTTGTTCACAGAGAAATGACAAATATTTTAAAAATATTCAGAACCTAGCAGTCATGTGGATGAGGCAACCAATAAAAGAGTGTCTTGTAACAACATTATTGTTGAGTGTATGGATATTTATGAATATTTCTATTCCTTTTCCTGACTGAGGACAGAATACTATGTTGTTTGCGTAGTTCAGCCATACAGACTTTATTTTACCCCCATTGCATAAGGAATCACATGCACAGGAAAGTGCTTCAAAATAGTTTTTTATTCATTTTTACATGTTTCAAGTGAGAACAGTATTATATATTTAGCTATAATATGTTTCTTGCCACCAGCAGAGGCATTAGTCCAGAGTACACTTAACATGATCTTTAATCAATCCAGTCTCACGGCTAAATTCAAGACATTGCACATGACTGCCAAATGGAAGAGGTAAATTTCAGTTCTGTCATGACCACAAGTGTTTTTGAATTACTTTCCCTTGTTTGTCTATTTGTGTTAAGGACTGCTGATGGAAATGAACTTAATGCTAAATCTAGTGCAGCCGTCTTTTTATTTTTCCACAAATAATCAATGTAACAGCACATGGTCCTTGAAATTATTGCTTTTTTTAAAAAGGATTTGTGGCTTTTATCTGACAGTAGCTAGACAGGAAATGGGGTCAGAGAGAGGAGGTAATGACATGCATCAAAGAGCCAAAGGCCAGGATTTGAACCTGGTCCAACTACACCGAGGAGTTGTAGCGAGTTGTAGCCTCCGTACATGGGGTGGCCACTTAACCAGTTGAGCTAAACCGCTGAATAGAAAAATAACTCTAAACAGTTTTAATAAAAAGGTCACTTTTTTTTTTTTTACACCTGTCTTGTCCAACACTGTAGCAAGCAGAATGATTGTGTGGCTGCTGTTTTGTGCCGAGCAAATTTACTTTGTCAAGTAGAGCTTTATATGTA
>JBBBVU010000016.1:5694448-5708480 GCA_037177055.1 Atherinosoma microstoma | reverse complement strand
GGCTGCTGTTTTGTGCCGAGCAAATTTACTTTGTCAAGTAGAGCTTTATATGTATAAAGTCCCTCTTGAAAAAAAAACGTTATTTTAGTTTTTGGTTTGAATCTGCACCTTATTGCTGGACCCGGCCAGAGGGGACAGAGAGAGAGAGAGAGAGAAAAAGAACAGAGAAAAAAGAGAAGTGAGGGTGGGGGTGGGGGAGAGAGGGGGAAAAAAAGAAAAAAAAAAGACAAAAACAAAACCACCATACAGAAAACAATGCAATCCGTCCAGTAATCCAACTGGACTACAAACAGCACCCTACGCAAATACACACACACGACCGAGTATATCCCATGCTTTTGCAATGATGCAACAAAGAAACAATACATCTTGATAACAAAACAGTAAGAATAGTAAGAACCCACACAAAGAGAACTAGCTGAGAGTATCCATTGGTAGATACAATTAAATGACAACACAGTGACTTTGGCAGCACGCCGAATATACAGAGTGGAGACGTTCGAGAAAGAGTGGATATGTAGAGTGGACATGCAGTGGTCATGCAGATGCCACCACGCCTGCATAAAGGTCAGAGGCAAGCCAGCAGAACCCCCAAACCCGTGCAATCGGTGGCCGCCCCGGACTACGGACCCCAGCCCCCCCACCACGGAGAGACCACACGCCTGCCCAGGCTGCGTACCCCAAGAACCCATCCGCACCCACCCTCCTCCCCCAACCCCCAAATAGCCCTCTCAACACATACAACCCCCCCACACACACACGCATTCCTACCCTCTCACCGCTCATCCACACTCACCCACACAACCTCCTCCTTTGCCCCCGCACACCCTCAACACGTACAACTCCCACAACACACACACTCATGTCATCTCACCATCCATCCATCAACACACCCTCCTCCCCCACACGCACCCCCCCCCGCACTCACACACCCTCTCAACACCTCAAAAAGGTCACTTTTGTGTTCAGTTGCTATTTTTTTTGCTTGTTAGTGCAAAAATTTCAGTTGCATGAGTGCTACATGTTCTACTGTTTTAACTGAATTAAAAAAAGAGACTTGATGTTGAATTTGTTGGAGTACGTGTTTAGTTGTCTATAGACTATTAGCTTTAGTGTTGACATACAGAGAGAGACTCAACTCAGTGTAGTCCAGGCTGTAGAAAATGTTTCTCTGATCTTTTTATCATCTGCTTTTCATATTAACACAAAGAATTTCTGCATGTCCATTTACATAGTAATACGTAAATACATACATGACATTAAATATACTTCTGAGGTGAATGTTTTACTGATGTTTTACCAGCACTTTCCATTTGTCCTCACTGGGCCTGCATGCAGTTTTCAAATTTATGTGTGTGTACACATACGTGATATACCTCATATGCACAAGCAGGGACCCAATGATTGTACTCTGCATTTCGCACTCTAGCTTCATAGAGGATCAGAGCTCAGCCAGACTGAGTAACACCCATAAAAGGCAGGGGGGCTTTATGCATTTTCTTGATCCCTTATTCTCTTTTCATTTGCTTTCTCCTCCTCCTGCCATGACGGCACAATTAACCATCAGACACACAATGGGGGCACATGTCTCCTTAGCCACGGCCAACTCCCTTAGACCTGTACATCCTAATAGGGATTAGGCCAGAAGTTAACAATGAATGAAGAAGTCCTTCAGGAGCCTCTAATTCTATTCTGTTCTGTGTCACTTTTCATCCAAGTCCATTCACAACCATGTGTTTGAGTATAAGGTTTAATCCTCTTAAATATCAAAGGTGGACAAATCATATTAATTTAGACATTGCTTCCCCAGGCCCAAGGGCACATTATGCACTCGACACAGAGCCCCAACGTCACCATCTGCTCTGTTTTTGAATCTGCCTGCTGCGACGGACAATAACGATTGCTCCTCCACTGAACTCTCCCTAGTGCCTTCATGTTTTTCTCTTAAAGTTTTAGGTTTTCTGCAGAAATACATATATATTTACATATATATCAAAACTGATCTTGATTTGGAAAATTGGGATAATGAAAAGATAACATACTTGTCCCTTTTAAACATTAATTGGAACTGAGATTTCACATTTGGAATCAACAAATTGATGATGATTTTTCAGCCAAACAGAGAGTATGTCTACTTATGCTGTTTTTCAAGACAAGGGATCTTTTTTCAATCATGAAGGTAGAAATAAGACCTTAGCCAGTTTCGGCATCAGATGTATATTAATGAGCATCACAACATCAGCATTATTCCTGTTCTCATTACAGGTGTTGTATCTGTCCACTTGTGCAACAAACTTCAATTCCACTTGAATTTTATCAGGCTTCTGCTGGCCTCACAACGAGATAGCATACACGCTCTGACATGAATTAGCCCCAGATTGAGTGATATGTCTTCACCCAGGGGAATTTATGTTCAAAGCAGTCCCTGGCTTTTCGTATCCTTCACTCTTTTTTTCTCCCCTCTTTTTTTTCTCTCTCCCACTGCTGCCACTGGTTGGTTTTCTCGTCCTTGTCATTCAGCTGTCTGCGAGACATCAAGCGTTCTCTTTGTTGGACAGACAGGTGCTGGCAGTCTGATGGAGTTATTTGCTACAAATGTGCAAAACATGACTGATGAGAAAAATGTCATCCATGGTGGTGGGAAAAGCTGGAGTACCGAGGAAGAAGAGTGGTCCATTTCCATTCATCACAACTACTGACAGATGGTCCCAGTTCTCATTTTCCATCTTTCTGTACTACGTCCCTCAGCTCATTAATGCTCCACATCCTCCACAGGTTGATTTATTCTTCACTTGAAGTCGATGCTTGCCACCTCTTGAGGAAACAACTTCCCCACTTGAAAGGGTTGAAAGAAATCTAAAAGGCAATTACAGAAAAAGCCCTATAGTGTGTGATTTAAACAATTAGGTCTTTGTTGAAAATGTACGTCTTTTTGCTGCACTTAACATTGAGACTGTTTGTTAAACAACACAAAATTGATGAGTTTCATTATGACAGTGATTAGAATTTCAAAGGAAAATCTTCTATTCTCTATCCCACTGCATCATGGATAATCTAAGAAGTTTTTAAATACAACACAGTGGAAAAAAAGAGTGAACCAGTGAGATCCTTTTGGTCTTTAAAATCATGTAAAGCAATGTGTAGTTATGTGGTTTATGAAGTTATACGGTTATAAGATGGAGATGATTTACTAAATACTCCTATGCTTAAAATATGATTTCATTAAATGTATAAATGATGCAATATCTACAAATACATTTTTAAAAAAGTTTAGAGAAAAAGCGCAAAATTGAAAACAGACTTATTTTCAGAAAAAAAATCTTCTCAGAGACAGCAGATGGAAGGGACTGCAGCCTTTGTTTTTAACAGATAGTGTAATTCTTCTGAGAAAGAACATCTCTTCACCTCAGATGTTGACTTGTTAGCTGTGCCGAGGAAACTGTCCTCCTCCCAAATGACTCCACAAGTAATAAATTCATGCAGATAGGAGCAATCTACAGTAAATGCATTTAAGGACCATGCGCCCGTGGCTGTGAGAACGTGAGAGCATGCCAAATGTAAAGATGGCATCCATAGATGTGGCATTATAAAAATAATGTATTTTAGTCCTAAATGGGTTTTGTTGTTGCCCAAACCCAACCTGGAAATGACTAAATGTCTTGGTAACATGTGTTGACATGATTGATAGTGCTGTGGGCAATAGCTCTTTATTTGGCTATTTGTGGCTTGTTAAAGGATAGACTTTAAGAAATTACATCTGCTCCAACTAAAAATGTTCTTGTGAGCTGTATCCTTCTGTGTCTTGCAGGTTATTCCTTACAGAAAATGTTATTGGTGCTATTCAAGAGTGTGAACAGCAAACATCTAAAACTTGCAGGACGGTGGTCTTTGAAGACCAGAATTGGACATTCCTGACATACATACAGGGTTGTATGAATTAGAGGTAATGGAGCTACAGAGAGAGTTCACCTGTGTTAGCTGGTAATACTGATTGTGTTGCTTGTCACATCATCAGCTCAGTTGTTACTAAGCTCCAAACACAATAAGCCGATGCATTTGTGATTACCTCCAAAGACATTGACCATACTTCTCTTTCTGTTATGCCTCTAACAGTTGTCCAGATGATTTAAATTTTCATTCTGTTTTGATATAGGCTTTTTGATCTATTTTTTGTCATTAAAGTGTACAGAAACTATTCATCCATTATCAATCCCGCTTATTCAGATGCCAGTCACCCGAGGGGGGCTTGAGCCTATCCTACAGATGACTAGCTGAGAGGCAGAGTACATTCTGCATTGGTCACCAGTCCATTGCAAAAAGACCAACAATCACTCATGCCCAGGAAGAATTTAGAGACACATCTTAATCTAACATTTTGGACTATGGGAGGAAGCCAGAGTACCCAGAGAGAACATGCAAATTCCACAAATAAAGGCCCCAGCTGAAGTTCAAACCAGCAACCTTTTTTCTGTGAGGCAACAGTGTCAACCACCACACCTCCTCCTTGATTTGAAAGGTTTTATGCCTCAAAAGTTCGAAATAGTTCAAACTAGCTCCAGGTCCAGCATAAGCAACATGGTGTTTGCTTACTAATGCTTCAGTGTTAATGATCTGATGATGTTGTTCTGTCTGCCACAAGTGGGGAATTGATTTTCTGCTGCACTGACATTTCAACTATGGCACACACATTTGTCATAAGCGACTCTGGACAAACAGAATTCATTAAAAAAAAGAACCCATTTAGATTTGGAGGCAAAATGTACTGAACAGCAAACTCTCTGATCTCAATTCCGGTGAGATATAAATCATTGTTTCTGAATACTTTTGCATTATTAAGGGAGATTGGTTTGTATCCAAAATTAATCACATCAAGTGTACTTTTGAATGGTAAGAATAATAGAACCTTTACAAAGACAATCATTTTCAAATTCTCATGATATTTACACTTTAGGGACTCATACCATGACAATCATGGATTATATGGGGCTCAGACAGAAAGAAAGACTTGAGTGATGAATTGTAACACTGCTCTCAGGTCTTGATTACAGACAGGAATCTAGTCAAAGCAAAGAAAAGATGCAGATAAATAAAAAAGCCTAGAAATGGAATTAAATTTTTTTTTAGGTTTAATATATATATATATATCCCAGAGATATCCCAGAGATGTTCTTTGCTTGAAAAACTGATTGAACTGACAAACTGATTGAAAGGGTGAAATGAATTAATTCTTTAGTACAGTCATTTCTGTGCTCCGACAGTAATAGGATGCACTTAAAAGCTTTTCATGATGAAATCCAACATATTTTTTTTAAATAATCTTACCCGCTTCCACTGAGCAGTACAGTTCAGGTCGGTACGGTTCAGAAGGATTAGAATGGTCCAGTTTATTCAGGTGAGCGCTTCCACTGCAAGTGGGACCGCCACTGGACATGCAGGGTTTAGACCAAATACATACTGCTGCACCAAAAAACAAACGTGAGGCAACAAACAACAACAATGGAGATCATCCAGTAGCTTGATATTTATTTTTGGCTTGGCTTTTACCAAACCTCATTATTTTTTGCCGGCATTATTTTCTTGTTATCTTTTCCAATGTAAACTTAACGGTAACATGGTGTTTGTTTCGTGCTTGCCTTTGTCATGGACAGTAATGTTTTTCTATCCACCAATCAATTGATTGTATTGTGTGACGCCAGTATCTCTACCCTAACCATACTGTACCATTTTCCAATGGACCTACAACTGAATGAGGCCCAGAAATGGTGTGGTTTGGTTTGGTTCGGTTCTATGGGTCCCTTTTATAATGGAAACACACAAAAAAGCGTACCAAACCGTACCAACACGAACCATACCACTCAGTGGAAACGGGGCTTAGAGTTCTACTCATAGGATCAGCAGGTTGAGGTTTCCTCAGAGACAAAACTGAGCCACCATGAATGAGTGATTTGCCTCCTCTCTGTGCGAAAGAGGCCAAGCTCTTAAAGAAACAGAGAAAGATAAAATCAATACACAACACAGAAGATCCAACCCAAACACCTCAAGAAAAGGTTTTCTTTTCAAATCTGTTGTGACCCTGATATTGATTAACTTTTTTATTGTTTCTTCTGAGGGGATAAGAGCCACACAGACATGATTGTGTCTCCAACAACAGGTGATGGTCATTGATCTTCCTGCTTCTTTAAAAAAAAAAAAAAAGAATCAAACAAACACAACAAACAAACAAAAAACAGCAAAGCTGGTATATTTTATTTTTGTTGCACACTTGGGAAATCCAAAAACACTCTAGAGGAAAGCCTAGGGCTGGCTGATAACTCGCCACATGCTTCAACAGGAAATCAAAGGGATCTGGAATCCTTATGTATTGTAAGTCTTGGAAAAAATGCCAAAAAGTGGATTGTCCCAACTCATGATAGAAGGATGCAACAGAGTGACAAACTTCTTTTATTTCTCAGCTACTCCAGCGAGTAGAGCATCGTGTAACAAGGTGTTGTGAGGAGCTGTTCACAGGTCTGGGGTCAGATGTGAGGAGGGGTTTCTCACTCCATCTTCCTGTCTCTCCCTTTAATTCTCACTCATGTCTCACGGGTATCTGGGGCTTCCAACTAATCAATTGCCTTTAAATGGCATTATTGACATGGCATGTGTTACATCTGCATATATGAGAGTGAGCCTTGAACATACATTTCAATCCACTGTGACAGATTATATCATCCTTCTTATGCTGCAGACCTTTTATTTATTATCAAATCTGATGAAAATAAAAAGATTCAGTAAAAATCTTTAATGGATTATAACAAATCTGCTCACTTCCTTAATGAATATGAAAACAGAACTGAGCTATCAAAAAGTGCTTTGTCTCAATAAGTAGAGACAAAGCAATAAATGTCATGTTTCATAGATACATAACAGAGAACGGACCAAAGAATTGTAAAATAAAAAGAATGTATTTGTATTTACACAGACAAGGACAAACACTCCTCAGAGTACAAAATCAAGAATTCCATATTTCCCATTGTCAAAAGTTAAAGTCTGACATTATTATCATTTTATATAAGAAATATTTATGTTAGTGTGCAAGAGATTGACAGGATTTTATGGGGTGAGACACCAACTCTGTTGTGTTATACCAGGCTCCCAGATCTGCTCTCTGCCATTTCCTTCTTATAGGGGCTGGATTGTAAAGTCAGGGTCTATAGCAGTTGTGTGGGATTGAGCCTGAAGACCGTTGATGGTTTGAACAAATATTCCTGAGGGTACCAGAGCTGTGTTTTACATGAGCATATGTTATACACTGTAGTCTAGGGGCATGAAGCACAGAGCTGGGCTGACACTCAGAGATGTGATCAGCTGTTCTACCATGTCAGTCCATTAGCACTTTTCTCCGTGCTCTCCCCCTGACTCTCACCATCTACTGCCCCTCTGTAGCACTTTGGCAGCCCAAAGAGAGACACAAATACACAAATAATGTATTATAACCTGTACTGTCATCTGAAGCACTTTTCCTTTGGAGCTGTCATTAATATGCAACTAATTCAGCACCTCTTCATGTCCTATTTTGTGGCATCAATGCTGTAAAACCCAAGGGCATGCTGGGAAAAGTGAGAAATGTGAGCAATGACTAGTCACTATATACAATAATACCATCGATAATTCCCAGTCAGTTTATTAAAGCTGCTGTTTTCTACATGTACTCTGGGCTGTCTAACAAAGAGCTCTTTTACCTGTCCTCCACTGAGTGCCTGAGCCTTTATACAGCCACAAATAAGAACCCTCTAATGCAGCACATCCTTAAACTACTCCTGCCTTGCTCTCCAGGGATATTGACCTTGCCAGTTACGTTCTGCTTGGCTGCGCCGAGATGTTGGGACTGTCAGAGAAAATATACAGACCTTGTCTGGAACCCAGGTGTGCTGAAGCAAACTGTTAAATTTGGTCATTACTCTTGTAATAGTGCTTTTATGGTTTGCTCATAAGGGTCATGTGTGCAACTGCCACAACGGGACTCTACTTTGAGGTCTGCAGACAGAGACGTAGACGTCAGTTGTCGGGGGATGGCATTAAAATAGCTTTCTGTATCAATGGCAGGCGTACAGAGCCTGTTGCAGAATTGAGCAACTTGAAGCAACACAGTTGGAAAACAGTGATAAAAATCTCCAAAAGTGTTTCTGAATGTTGAAATAAAATAAATTTTGATTCTGTTACATAGATAAAACTTCCTAAAGCCATGGTATTCAGAATTGAAAGACTGCTTTAGAAGGAATCATACAGCTAAATTACTGCCTCTCCTGAACTATTTCCCTATGGTTTAAATATTCCAACAGTCATCTTGCAGAACTGCTGTATTCAAATGCATTGCTTTTCTTAGGTCTACCTAGTAAACTGGCAAATGAGCATAATCCTCTCTTGATTTGCTCATATTGACTGGGGATGGAGGCTGGGCCAGTGGGAGGCGAGGGCAAATCTAACTGCTTTTTGATATAGACAAATGGATTACAGATGGCCCACTCAATATATTCAAATGAGATATAAACATATGGGAGGGGCTATCAGTAAAGGGATGGTAGCAGTTGCATTATCATGTGACTAGAATGCACTGATCAGCCCAGCAGCCACACACATTTCAAATGCCATATGTCGTACTGAATTTGTCTGTATGATTTGGAAAATTTAACTCTTCTAAATTTCTTGTGAGGACAAAATGAAAAGAAAAATTGGCATCTCAAACACATCTGCTGGTAAACAACAGTAGCAAAACTCATGTCATAATTAGGGATTTTGTACTGTTTCACTGTATGAGATCAGTACAATCAATAATGCACAAATGAATAGAAAACCAACAAAACACGAAAGGTAATACAAGGATATCAACCATTGAAAACAGCCTTGGGTGGTAGCATTACAACTCTCTAAGATCCAGCAGCCAAGACAGTTTATGACTGAGGAGATAATCCTCCTCATTCAGCCATCTTAGTCTGCAGACAATGTCCTGGAGGTAAGAGCTGCCAACACATTCCAAACAATAATGTTCAACCAGAGTAAATTGTATTTACCCACATTTCACCTTTAACATTGCGTTGGAAAAGAAGCCCAAATGCGATTATGCACATGAGGAATTAATCTGGAGATGAGCACAGGGTAATGCATGGTAATTATCCAACAGGATATTCTTACATAGTGATTAGCATATCTGGGAGGCCAGACAGGGATGGGAGGGCAATCTGAGAGGAAGGAAAGGACACAGCTGCTGATAAGAAGCCCAGATTTTTATTTATTTTTCTTTTTAATGTCGATGAAAAATGTGTATAGTCTGGCTACAGGCGTGTAGTCTCTCCCATCTCTCTGTTCCTCTCTATCTCTTCTGTACAGCATCAGATGAGAAATGGATGTCCATACACAGACACACACACACACGTATGGAAGAGTGGGAAAACTTGCTTGCACATAGCCCCTGCAGGGAATCAGGCACCTGTGTGTATGTTTGTGGCTGTGCCCTGTATCTTTATAATTAACAAATACAATTATTTCTTTACAGATCAACAGAATTGTGCAAAATAAACTCATTTTCAGCTAGAAGTCAAGTCCCATACAATACTTGAGCATCAGCACTGCATAGTAATTAGTGTTACAGTAGTGGTGATGTGACTGATTATTGATTAGGAGTTTTCTGAATATATACTGACACTTATCTTTCCATGATTAAAAATGTTATCCCTACTTTGTTCTTTTTCTTTTTGCCATTTCGATGTCTCTCCATTTCTTTTTGTGTTTATTCTCCAATATAAGAGCATAGTACTAAATTTTATGGTGTTTCGGCTAATATTCTGGTACAAGATCTATGCTATTCAAGACGTTAGATGTGATTTTCCCAAAATTTTGGCACAAAAAAAGAGTCAGGATTTGCTTGAGCAGGATTATTACTTGTTCTCTACAGTGGCTCAGAAGTGTCACAGGAATACAAAAGGCGCAACACAATACAATTAGCCGCAACATAGCACAATAAGCTGCAACTGCTCACTTCCACTGTGGCTAATTGTGCTGTGTTGCAGCTAATTATGTTGTGGCTTTTGTATTGCTGTGACACTTCTGGGCCACCCATAGTTCTCAAGTAAAAGATCTTAAAAAATATAAATCTGTTAATAGAGATAATCTAAAACAAACAAACAATATGCAATTTATCATTTTTTGCAAATCAACATGTCCATATCAGTAGACAATATATAGAGGTTTCAACCTAAATTGTCTTTTGATTTCTTTTCGATTCTCTGCCTTCCACACCCATTGCATAATGTGACCATGAGCCACTGTATCAATGCTGGGTTTGGTATTTAGGTGTAATCAGCCATGTAGTACACCAGCTTGCGAAGAGGCACGGCCCTTTGTGAGACGCCCATCTGTTTAGTGCATTGGGACAAGCCCAGTCGCGCAGAGCTGCAGGAATGAAAGGGGCAAGCATGAGAAGGCCCAGCTGAGAAGACAAGGGTGGGCGGCTGCATCAGGCCTCTGAGGCACACCTGCAGTCCCCTCTTATTCTAATGCAGTATCTATGACTCCCCTGCTTGCATACAACGCAGAGATCAGAGACTGACAGATGCACCAAGAGAAACAGACTGGGGTGTCTGACACAAGATCCATCCTTTCATGCATGCAGTGTCTGTTTTCGCTCCCTCTCTTTTAAGCTGTTTAGCTAATATTTTCCTATTGACTTGACAGTGTACACAGTACCCAACCCTGGTGTCCCCCTTAGTGGGACATATCTATGTGTGCACCAATCGATTTATACAGTGGGTACCCTGGTCCTTGTCAGTATTCAGCTGCTGGACTGGGCAACATAGGAGCAGGTGATAAGCTGCTATAGGCCAGTCAACCCATTCCAGTGAGAGTCGTGACCCTACTGCTGAAGGGCTGATTATATCTTACCCAGTGCTGCTTAGTCTGGGAATCAAGCCTCCACACTGCAGCTTGAAACAGATTACCCCTGACTGAGATCACAGCAGTAACATAGGAGGTTATAATAACTAGAGCACAAACAGTAAGAATAAGAGTATTATTTTTCAGAGTGGTAATTTTTGATAAAGATATGAGTGATGAATTTCATTTCCATCTCTCTGATTATCTTGATTATCTTTTGACAGAATAATAGTGGGAGCACAAACAGAAACAGTTGTTGGTGAGCAGAATGCTTGTCAGAGACACAGCGTATGTTGCCTGAAGAAGAGCCCTTTCCCTCTTGTTAGTCCATATGCCCCCAAGCACCAACAGTCTCCCATTCACTTCCCTTAAACTTACACACAAGCACACTCCTTTCTATCGCAGTAGCCTGCACCCCCACACTCGTGATAACTGACAGCAGCTGCATTGATGAGCACAATGCTTGGGCCAGGCAGCTCAGCTGGCCTCACACCCCACTTGACACTGGTTTGACCTCAGGCATGTGAGTCGTCCTCCCCGAAGGCTGCTCAGCCTGTAGCCTGACACAGTCAGTCCGTCTATCTGCCTTCCCCACACACGCTATAAACACCCAGCGATGAGAGCATCCTGGGGTCAGGCAGGTTAATTTAATTCAAACCTTGAAAGAATGGTTTGTAAATCATGTACAAATAAGGAACTAAGGCATGGAAAGAATTAATATTATTTCTTATTTTGCTGTCATAATAACTTAATATTCATACTGAATGAATGTCTATGATGTCCTCAAATATTTCTATTTAATTTTATTCCATTGGCATATGATGACAAAGCGAAAGTGTTGCTTTTTTTCCCTGCCTTTATATATAGAATAACATTTACAGGGTGCTTCAGAAAATGAATTAAACAAAAAGAAAGACATTTGAAGAAGTGGTGAAAAATAGAGTGTATATGCAGAATGTGAAGTACACTGTTCTAAACATACTATTCATAAAGGCTTGTGATAGCTCTCCTCCCTGGGGGACTGATGACAGAAGAAACCAAACAGAAGCTGATGGTATGACAGAAGAGTCAAGGGGGGTGTGGTGGAGGCTCATCGCTCCCCTGTGCCATCCTGCTCTTTTACAACTTTACAAAATAGCCTTTTAATTTGCTGCAGCGTCTGGCCTGTCTGAATTGTGCCTGCATCAATCACCATCATCACCAGAGCTGTGGGCACCCTGTCCCTTGGGTCCTTTCTACCAGCCGCCCCTCAGGCCAATCACTCTCACTCCTCTGATACGGCTGTAGATTTCCGGCTATATCAGTCGAACACATGCGTGCAAACAATGTGACACTGCCATAACCCCGCCGCTCTCTGCATTCAACACCACTGTCGCTTTACCATCTTTTAATAATCAAGTATTGAGTAGGAAATAACCACCTCGTGCATCTACCAACTCATGACTGTCTTTTTCATCGTGGCATCTATTCAAAGAGAAAAATGCCCGTCAGAAGCTGAATTTGATTTCTTTTTCTAGCAATGAGAGTTAGGATTATGCATGGGAGTTTTCACATTAACTCAATACAAAATTTAAGAAGGTTTACTAACGTAGATTGGGGGGCCTATCCCCTCTTTGTCTACGATATTACTGTTATAATGAGGAAGAGGATGTTGAGACTGATGAAGGCATGTCCATATTGGGTAAAATTATTAATAAGATTTGTCAATTTAGCAAGAAGTTATCAATGAGGATGATTTTCTTCTCTTCTACAGGTTATCATCTTCTCAAACTATGCATTTTCATGCATTTAGTAGCCACCTCTCATGCAATATGTATCTCATGTAAGTCCTGACTTGATGTACATATTCTGCTATTGTTAAACTCAATAGAAAGAGTTGTTTTACTACTGTATTCTTTTTTTCTATTTTTCTATCCCACCACTAAAATAGTGGCATAATCAAGGGTATTCAAAGAGCTGCATGTTGTGCATTGTGCGGCAAATGCCATGCCAAGCTGTTCTACTTTTCAGCTTATAAAATATCAAGGCTTTGAGGTCAGTTGGCTCAAAGTAGAGAAGATACAGATGGTGTACATGTGTGCCAGAAATGGATAATAAACTTTGTTTAAAACTGGTTACAGAGAGCTGTGTGTCATGATATAGTACCTCTGTGATAGGTTTTTTCGGTTTAACAGCTAAAGAGTAGTGCAGTCTGATACAACAGCCTTACAACAAAATCCCTTTCTTCAGTAAAGTTATGAAGCTTAGTTTATCTGCAAACTTTTTGTGGACTGTGTTGTTTTTTATTTATACCGCTGTACTGGGGGGCTTCTTATTTATCAATCAAGGGTAAATTTAATACCACACACTTTTCTTTAATAAGATAGCACACTAAGATGCATATGTTGTTTTTGACTGAATTAACTCTTAAATTGTGACTAGCAGTGGCAAAATAAGATACAACAATGGATTTTTCCCCCCCACTTTTTTTTATTTTAGTTACTTAAAGATCCATCCATCCCAGCAGTTACTAGACAAGAGGAAAGGTACACCCTGGACATGTCCTCCTCAAAGATCAATAAAAAAAATCTTTTGTTTTTAACAGACCACTCTAGTTTTCAATCATGAGCATCCACAGTCTATGTGTTCTATATTTGATTCGAAAAGGCATCTTTTTTATGTTTTTTATACATTATATATATTGTATTAGGGGTGCAATAATATGTGTATTTGTATTGAATCTTTTAATAGAGATGCGTAACAAACCGTGAGCACTGTATCGAACAATACAACATTTTTTCATGAACTTGTCCTCTGATGATGCGCTCAGTGTTGAAAGCTCAGTGGATCTGCATTCGACAACTCCACCTGGGCTGCATCGTTGAGCGCAGATCCAAGAGATTTATTTATTTATTATTATTATTATTTTGTAGTTTTGGCAACATTTAATTAAAAAACTGTACTTTTGAGTTCAAACAAATATTTGTAATTAGTTAAAATACAATTACAAGTTAAAAAAGGCATTAAATTAAATTTTTTGTATCGAAAAAATATTGAACCGTGACACTTAAGGATCGAACCGAACCGTAATTTTTGAGAATCGTTGCACCCTTAATATATATATATATATATGTGTATATATATA